>ML108178.1:0-10921 GCA_003697995.1 Taxidea taxus jeffersonii | reverse complement strand
TGTAGGAAGTGTGTCCGTAGATTCACAGGTGATAACCAGATGAGGAGAAGAAAGAATGGTGTGAATAATAAGAAATGTGTTTGGTCTTTGTCCCTGGTTCCTGGCACAGAGCTCCTAAAATCCTTGGAATTTCCAAAGTAGGGATGGCTTATTTTGTTACTCTTAGCAAACCCCTTTTATCTACCGGAGTTTATGCTAAAGAGGTGACTTAGAGGGGGACCCCTCTAGAGAGCCTCAGGATGGGGCAGGTCACCAGAAAGACCAGTGACTTGGGGTTGGAACTTGGGGCCCCGCACACTGACCTCTGGGTAATTATGCAACTGGATCTCATTTGCTACTATTTTTATGCATCTACATTCAAATATGAAAGAGCTCAATAATTTTCTTCTATTATTTTTATATGGTTTTGGAATCAGGATTATTTTAGCTTTAAAGAAAGTGACATCAGCTTTTACTTTTGTTTTTCTCAAACAACTTGCATAAGATAGGGATTCTCTGTGTATTGAAATTGTTAGGGCTTAAAAATTCTCAATGTGTATATAGACATTTCTTCTTTTTAATCCATATTTTACTTGCTCCTAATACTTTTCTCCTTCCCCCGCCCCAACCAAAGAAACCAGTTTAACTTTGTTCATGTTCTTCTAGTGGATTTTCTTTTCCAGACTGGTGTACCCATCTTCCAGATTCCCTTGAATATTAGCTCCCACCGTCCCCATCACCCCTTCCCTGCTTCCTGGAGGTCTACACCCTCCCCAAGGTAATCACAGCCAGTGACTTACAGACATGTGAGCACCATGAAAGCCCAAGTGGGACTCTGTGGTACGATTCATGCTCTGAACTCCCTGGGGGATCAGGCCGAAGTTCTGCACATCCTTGCTTAGCTTCCTCTGTCCTGGCCTGCTTTCTTGCTTCCTTCACTCTGTTCCTCCTCAGAGCACCCCCTCAAGACAACACCGAAGAATGAGTATGCCTGAACAGGTTTCTCCAGCTCTGCTTCTAGGAGGGCAAAGTGCGATCCACAGGTCAAATTCAGCCCGCAGCCTGTTTTGACATGGTCTGCAAGCTAACAGTGCTTTTTCATTTGTTAAAAAAGAGAGAGAGGGATGCCTGGGTGGCTCAGTTGGTTAAGCGGCTGCCTTCGGCTCAGGTCATGATCCCAGGGTCCTGGGATCGAGTCCCACATTGGGCTCCTTGCTCAGCAGTGAGCCTGCTTCTCCCTCTGCCTCTGCCTGCCTCTCTGTCTGCCTGTGCTCGCTCCTGTGCTCTCTCTCCATCTGACAAATAAATAAATAAAATCTTTAAAAAAGAGAGAGAGAGAGAGAGAGGAAGAAAGGGAGGGAGGGAGGAAAGAGAAATGAAGGGAAGGGAAAAGAAGAGAAGGAAAGGGAAAGGAAGGAAAGGGAAGGAAGAAAAAGAAAAACAAATATATCAATAAACATCCTATGTGAACTGCCAAACCAAAAATATTTACTAGCTAGCCTTTCACAGAAAAATTTACAGACCTCTGTTCTAGGAAATCTGGCTTAAGATATTTCTCTATTCTTTTGTGTTCTACTTCATTTATTTCTGGTCTTAAATGACTCTGTTGTTAAAAAATAACCATTTAAGTTGAATTATTAGGTTTTTTGGTTTTTAAGTTTTTGTTTTCTGATAAAGACCTTTAAAGTTAGATTTCTCACTTTCTTAGATTTATTGTAAATACTGGTGTATTAGGACTTAATTTCTGCCATTTTAGATTATATTTCTCATAGTATTTTTTGTCTCTTTTTCTTAGACGTCTTGATTTTCAAGAAAGATTTATTTCTTATGCTGGTTTGAAAGTTGCATCATCAATTTTTGTTGTCATGGTCATTGGCTTTGGGTTACTAAGACCCACTCTTATGTTCATGATTTTTAAAATCTTAGTATCTATTCTCCCCTAATATGATATGTACTATCGCTTATCCAGAAGTTAAGTTCTAAGATACTGTGTGTATCCTTTCTTTTCTTCTTTAGTTCTAGCTATTTCATCATCATCTTTTTTTTTTAAGGATTTTATTTATTTAGTTGAGATAGAGTGAAAGAGTAAGAGAGTAGGAGCAGGGCTAGAGGGAGAGGGAGAAGCAGGCTCTCCACTGAGCAGGGAGCCTGACACTGGGCTTGATCCCAGGACCCTGGGATCATGACCTGAGCCGAAGGCAGACGTTTAATGGACTGAGCCAACCAGGCGCCCCCAGCTATCTTATCTTCTTAAGACAACATAAATTTTGCCAAGGTATTTGACTACCTTTATTGGCTCTGTCTCCTATGCATCCTGGCCTTGTCTCTTTTCCTATTTAAATAGTACCTTAAAGGAACTTCTCATTGTGTGTGTGTGTTTATGATAAACCTTCTAAGCCTTCATATGTGTGTGAATACTTTTTTATTGTGATCTCATATTTGAATGAAAAATTGGCTGGATATAAAATTCTAGGTTTCAAATTATTTCAAGACTAATTTACGTTATTTGTTGATCTTCTTACATCCTGTAAGAATGGATCTTGGGAGCAGGATGTCCCTCTGATCATTGTTTCTTTGAAGAGACTCTGCTTTCCCTCTCTGCACGCTCTAAGAAATGTGTTGCTTTCTCTCCTGTTGGGCACTGAACATTATAATCTGAGGGATTTCATCTCTCCTTTTAGTTTTGAGAAATTCCTGGTCTTTATTTCTTCCACTATTTCCTCCTTTTCTTTTTTTTTTTTCTCTCTCTTGGAAGTTTTATGATTCTGACCTAAGCACTTTCACCTCAATCTTAGCCACTCCTTGACTTTTCTATCATAACTCAGTTCTTTCCTGCTGCATTCTGGGGAAGTTGCCCGATAGGATCTTGCAACTCACTAATGCCTGTGCCAGTCATAACCAGAAAGCTGTCCTTCTCATTTATGGTGTTCTTTAGTGTAACTACTATATTTTTCCTATTTTATATTTTTATTTGGTCTTTACTAATGGCTTCTTCTTATTGATACATGTCACCCATTATCTTCCTCCACCTCCTAGAGTAAATTTTTCACGTTTATTTTAAAATTCAGGTGTGTTTAGCTCATAATCTCTTTCAGATTATGTTCAGCATAGGTTTTCCTGTACGATCATTGTATTCTTTGTGTATCTAGTTATTTTGACTTGTGAGTTCACATCTCCCTGGAGGGATCAGCTGCTTTGGGGGAAAGATGTAGTGCAGAAGGTCAAACCCTAGTCTGTACTCAACCACGTGTGCTGAAGGTAAGGGGAAAAGATGATCACAGATACCACAAAACTGTTGTTGATCACTGTTCACTGCCATTTGGGCCAGCCATGCCCTTGGTTTCACAGGAGTTTTCCATTTAAACTCTTAGAGGCAGCATTGGGAGAAAGCAAGCTCCTCTGGTTACAATCCACCAGTCCTAGGGGTTTACAGAGAAGGTTTCCCTCACTTCCCAGAGTGAATGCACAAGGCTGGCAGCTCAACCTGTACTTGTTTTCATCAATTCCCCAACACTAAGGCTCTCTGTGCTCCTGCATTGTACCCTCCTGGCCAACGAATTGGCTACTGCTATTCTTCTGTGGTGAAGGCTCAGGACACTGGGGTTGAGGGAAGGAGGCAAAAACAAAACCATCTTCCAACCACACTCACTTTGCTGCCTCCAGCCACTCCCCAGTCCCCACCCCTCCTCTAGGCTTCAGTTACCCACTTCCCGATACCTCAGTTGAAAGCAGCCTCCTGTTCCCCCAGTTGAGGGCTGTTGTTAATTGATTGAAACCGAACCTGTACTACCCTTCTTGCTTCTGTAGTTTCTCTAGGGCTTATGTGAGGCGAGGGCTCCAGTAGTCCATGCTTGTTTATGTTTATCTCCTTTTATCCCCTTAATGAGACTTTACTTACAAATTTACAATTACATTATGTTCATTATAAAATATTTACAAAAATAGACATTATGAAATAATGAATGAGATAAATTCAGTGTCTAGACTTGTGAAAATTTAGACCTCCTGCCTGACCTCCTTGCAGGAAATGATAAAAAAAATTGCTGGATGAAATTTTTTTTTAAAGATTTTGTTTATTTATTTGACAGACAGATCACAATTAGGCAAAGAGGCAGGCAGGGGGTGGGAGCAGGCTCCCTGCTGAACAGAAAGCCCTGATGCAGGATTCGATCCCAAGACCCTGGGATCATGACCTGAGCCCAAAGCAGAGGCTTTAACCCACTGAGTCACCCAGGCGCCCCTGAAATATATTTTTAAAGTCATTTTAAATGCATTCATGAACTGTTACAAAAAGAAAAAAATACAAATTGCTCAAAGGTTGAAACATGAGTAAAAGCAGAAACGCAAACAAGTAAGTTTGCTAAAGCCAGTTTTCATCTTAAGACTGTGAAGGCCATGAAAATGAGCCTTAGACCTCCAGCAACAGGGAGACTGGGCTTCAGAGCGGAGGGTGGGGGCGTCAGCTCTACTTTGAAACCCTCACTGCATTTGTCCTGAAGTCACTCTTCCCACATTCTGCTCCTGGTCAGTGACTGGGCACAGTGAGACCTAAGCCAGTTCTGTTCCTAGAGAACATGGGGGTCCTTTGTCGGGCATCTTTGTCTCCAAGACTCCATGATGGTCTTGCTGAAATTTCCTTAGACCTGTACAACAGTCGAAGATGCTTCTATCCTCTCTTTTTCCAGCTCCCTCCCCACTTTCTGTCATAGGAATGTTCCATTGTAAATTTCTTGTACATTTAATCTCGTCATGGCATCTGCTTCTCAGAGGACCCAAGCCAACACAGGAGTATTTACCAAACTTGCTGCACCTGAGATTTCATCTTTATTGCCTTGTGAGGTGTAAGGAACAGGAGAGCAAGCCCAGGATTGGGGCCGGGTAGGAGTCTGATCACAGAAACACCCATGGCAAAAGTGAGATTAAAAAACAGCAACAGCATGATAACCTTAAACCTAACCACAACATTAATTACATTAAATGGAAAGAGCCTAAAGGAGGGGTAGATAAATTTTTTGCTGTCAAGGGCCAGATAGTAAATATTTTATTCTTGCTATATGGACTTGGTAGTAATGAGTTATCTCTGCCTTTGAATGCTAAAGCAACCATAAACAACATGTAGGTGAATGATTGTGGCTCTGTTCCCAAAAAAACTTCATTTGCAAAAATAGCCTTTAGTTCAGGATCTGTAGTTCACCATCCCTTGGCCTAAACAAAAAAAGGAATAGATTGCCAAACTGGATAAAAATCCAAGGCCTAACTATCTATTAGAAACAAACTTTAAAGATAAAGACACAGATAGGTTCAAGGTAAAAGTATGAACAAAGACATAACACTCTGATACTAATCAAAAGAAAGCTGGAATGTCTCTATCAATATCAAACCAAGTAAACTTTAGAACAAAGAATATTATCAAAGATAAAGAAATACATTTTATGATAATAAAGCAATTTATCATGTGGCCATGACAAACCTAAATGTTTATGCACATAATAACAGAACTTCAAAATACATAAATCAAAAACTGAAAAGTGTGAGGAAAAATAGACAAATCCACAATTATAGACAGTGGTTTCAACACCCCTTTTTAAACAACTGATAGAACAAGTAGGACTAATATCAGTAAGAAGGATTTGGTAGAGTTGAACAGCACTGTTGATCAACTTGACCTGATTGGTATTTGTAGAACACAATGTCCAACACAGAATATACATGAGGCAGGTAGACCATTTACCAAAGTATACCATATTCTATGACATAAAATAAGTAACAAAAATTTTTAAAGGATTCAAGTTATACAAAATGTGTTCTCTGACTACAAGGGAATAAAAGTAGAAATCTTTAATAACAAAATGATCTATCTCTTGAAAATCCCAAAATATTTCGGAACTAACAGAGGTTTAAATAAACTCTGGGTCAAATAAGAGGCCAAAAGAAAAATAATAAAGTATTTTGAACAGAATGAACATGAAAGCACAATATATCAAAGTTTGTGGGATACAGCTAGCGCAATATTTAAGGAAATCTTAGTGCACTAAACACATATTAAAAATGGAGGACAGTTTTAAGTCAATAATTCCATCTTTCATTGTTAGGAACTAGAAAAGGAGGATCAAATTAATTATAAGGTATATAAAAGGAAGGAAATTATAAATGTCAAAGTAAAAATCTATAACATAGAAAATTGAAAAACAATAGAAAGAGATCAATGGATTAATAAATGGTTGTTTGAGAAGATTAATAAAATTGATAGACTCTAGCTACACTGACCAGAAAGAAAGAAAACACAAATTACCAATATCAGGAATAAGGGAGCTGATAGTACTACAGATTCCATAGACATCCAAAGGATAATAAGAAAGTATTAACAACTTATTTTTTTTTAATTGTTTGTTTATTTGACAGACAGAGATCACAAGTAGGCAGAGAGGCAGGCAGAGAGAGAGGAGGAAGCAGGCTCCCCGCTGAGCAGAGAGCCCAATGCGGGGCTCGATCCCAGGACCCCGGGACCATGACCTGAGCCGAAAGCAGAGGCCTTAACCCACTGAGCCACCCAGGTGCCCCAAGAAAGTATTAACAACTTCTTATGCCCAGAAATAAAATGAGCTAGTAGAACTAGTAAGTTTAATAAGGTTGTAGGTTATAAGATCAATATACAAAATCAAATGTAAATACTAGTGACAACATTCAGAAACTGAAATTTAAAATATATCCTTTAAGGTATCAGTCAATATGAAATACTTAATGATAAATCTGAAAAAAGATATGAAAGTCTTGTATGCTAAAAACTACGAAAAGTGCTGAGAGAAATTTAAGAAGTTCTAAATTAATGGAGAAAAATATTTATTGTGTTCTAGGCTCAGAAGATATAATATTGCTAACAGTTCCAAATGAAATCCCAGCAAGACTTTTTTTTTGGCAATAATTTAAAAAAATGAATCTAAAATTCATATGAAATTCAAGGACCTAGAATAGCCAAAACAACTTTGAGAAAGAATAATGTAGATTAACACTATCTAAAATCAAGTTACTATAAATGTACAATAATTAAAATAGTGTAGTGTTGGTATAAATACAGACAAATAGATCAGTAGAAATCAGTAAAGAGTTTAGAAATAAACCTACCTCTACATGGACAACCACGTTTCAGCAGAGATGCCAAAGCAGTTCAGGGAAGAAAGTATAGCATTTGGTACTAAAATAATTGGATATTGCATATGCAAAAAAAATGAACTTTGATCTGTACTGCACACTATATAAATAATCAACTCAAAATTGATTATGGACCCATATATAAAACCCAAAACCATAGAATCTAGATAAAACCTTTGTGATCTTGGTGTAGGCAGAGACATATTTGATAAAACACCAAAAGTAGGATATGCAAAAGAACAAATTAATAAATTGCACTTTACCAAAACTGAATTTCTGATCTTTGAAAGTGTTAAGGGAATGAAAAGACAGGTCACAAACAGGCAGAAAATATTTACAAATCACTTACCAGATAAAGACTTGTATCTAAAATACATAAAAACTCTCAAAATTCAATAATAGGAAAACAACCCAATTTTTCAAAAATGGGCCATGCATTTGAATAATTACTGCACCAAAGAGGATATACACATGGCAAATAAGCACACAAAAAGATATCAACATCATTAGTCATTAGGGAAATGCAGATGAAAGCCACAATGAGACAATACTACAGATCTATCTACAGTACAGCTAAAATTAAAAAGACTGACCATACCAAGCATTGTCATGCATTTGGAGAATTGTCCTCATACACTGCAGGGGGGAATTTCCAATGATAAACTACTTTGGAAACCAGCTCGGTTGTTTCTTAAAAAGCTAAATATACACTTGCCATAAGATCCATCTATTTCACTCCTTGGTATTTCCCAAGACAAATGAAAGTGTATATCTAGAAAAAGGCACATAAATGTTGATAGCATCTTTATTCATAATAGCCCAGACTGGAAATACTTCAAATATCCAACAGTATGTGAATAAAAGAATTGTGGTCTATCCGTACATTTAGGATGCAACTCAACAACAAAAGCGGATGAACTATTGATAGACACTAAAGCATGGGTGAATCTCAAAATAATTATGCCAAGTGAAAAATGCCAGACCCTACCCCCCAAAAAAAGAAAGAAAAGAAAATACTGTGTGATTCTTTTACATCAAATTCTAGGAAATGCCAAGCAATGTATAATGAAAGAGAGTAGATCAGTAGCTGCCTGGGGATGTGAGAGGAGAAGATGACAGAAGGTAGAGCAGGAAACTTCAATCAGTGTTGAATTACCTTGACTGCGGTGATGATTTCATGCGTATATACACATGTTAACAATGAACAAATCATATGCTTTAAATATGGGCAATTTATTGCCTATCAATTAAACTTCAGTAAAGCTGATAGAGAAAATAATACAGGTAATAAAATCCCTCAAATTAATCCAATCAGAAATACACTATGTGTGACATGCACACTGTGTGGCCAACACTTTGAGATTATAGGCTTGGGCCATTTGCAACACTATACCTGCAATGTGACATTGGACACATGGGCCATGTGAGGGCTCCCATGACAATCCGTATGGTAAATGCCAGCAGGGTTTAGCTTCTTATTTTTAGATTTAAAATGAGAAACAGGGGCGCCTGGGTTAAGCCTCTGCCTTTGGCTCGGGTCATGATCTCAGGGTCCTGAGATCGAGCCCCGCATCAGGCCTTCTGCTTGGTGGGGAGCCTGCTTCCTCCTCTCTCTCTCTGCCTGTCTCTCTGCCTACTTGTGATCTCTGTCTGTCAAAAAAAAGAAAAGAAAAGAAAAAGAAAGAAAGAAAAAAAGAAATAGAAGTTTTAGTATTTCCTGCCCACCTAATGAATCATATGTGTCCATCTGGAACCATGAACATGAAAGTCCACGGACATCCACAAAAATGATGGGAAGAGCAGGAACTGAGTGACTGCCTCATCTTTGTCACCAGTGCCGACATAGCTGGGGCACAAGATGCAGTTGATACGTATCTGTTGATTGCATGAAGTGGGGCTATCCTGTTGACTGTAGAACTAATCTGACTTTTTCTGGAGTTCCAGGACCAGTTCTGGGAATAAAGGTAATAAAGAGAGAGCCAAAAATTGCAAAGAAGAAAGGGAGATGAGGTTTCTAATGACAGAATAAAGAAGCTTAGAGAAAAATCTCTGGGTAAGGTGGAGGTCTGGAGCTGTTAGGGTTTAATTCAGATGTTGTGGAGATGAAGAGCTAAGCCCCACTTGGGAAAATCAAATGCAAGGGATTCCCATCTCCACTGGGATCAAAGAAAAGACATAGCCCAATGTGACACCTGAATGAATTCTGATATAAGGAGGGTATTTTTCTCAATTTTCTCTCTAGCAGACACTGTAATACCTTTGACATTAAATTTTTTTTCTCTGAAATGTGCTTTTGGGGGTGCAGAGGGGGAAGTGAAAGGTCATAGAAGCCATAGCTAGGACCTCTCCAGTCCTTGCAACTAGGTGATGCTATTATGATCTTCTAAATGGGGGGCGCCTGGGTGGCTCAGTGGGTTAAAGCCGCTGCCTTCGGCTCGGGTCATGGATCCCAGGGTCATGGGATCGAGCCCCGCATCGGGCTCTCTGCTCTGCGGACAGCCTGCTTCCTCCTCTCTCTCTCTCTGCCTCTCTGCCTACTTGTGATCTCTGTCTGTCAGATGGATAAATAAAATCTTTAAAAAAGATTTTATAAATGGGCAAGTGTAAAAGGTATTTAAATCTAAATTTCCTTTCAGTACAGAACCTACATTTTCCCATTTTGTACCATTGTTTATTACACATACCGCAACATGCTTTAATTAAAAGAGCTGCTAAACTTTGCTTAGCTATGGTTGTGCCCTATGACTCATCAGCTTTTTCCTTTTTTCTTTTTAAAATTCAATTCAACAACATCTGGTAGCTTATATAAGGAGAGAGGATGTTCTTTACAATCAGTGATTTTTCTGGACAATGTGTTTCTGCAATTGGCAGACTTCCATTTTTCTCTGAGTTGCTCTCTCCATGTAGTCTAACACTGGCATCTTAATTTTTTTCCTAAAGATTAAAACATGCAGAGGTTTGGGGCGCCTGGGTGGCCCAGTCAGATAAGTGTCTGCCTTGGCTCAAGTCATGTTCTTGGGGTTCTGGGGTCAAGCCACACCGTGCCCCCTCCCCTCAGGCTCTCTGCTCAGCAGGGAGTCTGCTTGTCCCTCTTCCACTGCCCCTCCCCCTCAGCTCCAACGCTCACTCTCTCTCTTTCTCTCAAATAAATAAATAAAATCTTGAAAAAAAAAGGTGCAGGAGTTTGATCTAATATTGCACAATAAATTCTTGTAATTCTTGTAATGATCGGTTCCTAGATCCCTCCATTCATTTGTTCTAAGTTGGTCCAACCCTGAAAAAAGAAAATTAGGAATAATCGTGAACAAATTAGAAGAAAACAAAAATATCAGTCTTAGATGCTTCCCAAGCTGAACAGTATTTCTTTTCTGGGATTTTACATTAAGAAATCCTTTCAGCCTCTTTGATAACCACTAAAAGAGAAGATAAGGATCAGAAATTGCAAAATGTATCCCTAGCTGGACATTATTTTTTTCTATCCAGATGTTTTTCACATCCTTTTTGACTCACAGGGCTTGAGACGGAGATAAACTATGCATGATATTCATGCTACTCAGTGTTCTTGAAACATATCCGTGGATTTTTTAATGTTCTTGTGTTGGTCTAGTCTGTTTATTAATCTTTGAAATGGGAATGCAGAACTAGGCTTGTTGTCTACAACAGGAATTACATTCACTTGAATAAGATCCTTTTACAATTTTCTATTACTGTTTCTTCAGGAAAAGAAAAATGTTAGCTCAAGCCACTTATTCTCCTTCTGTTTGCATCTCCATTTTTGCCAGGGGAAAAATGC
>ML108177.1:119121-203800 GCA_003697995.1 Taxidea taxus jeffersonii | reverse complement strand
CCCCCCCCCCCAAATGCCATATGTTGAAGTCCTAACCCTCAGTACCTCAGACCAACTGTATTTGGAGGTAAGGGCTTTAAAGAAGTAGCTAAGTTAAAATGAGGTCATTAAGGCGGGCTCTAATCCAATATGAGTGGTATCCTTATAAGAAGAGGAAATCTAGGGGTGCCTGGGTGGCTCAGTGGGTTAAAGCCTCTGCCTTCAGCTCGGGTCATGATCTCAGGGTCCTGGGATCGAGCCCTGTGTCCGGCTCTCTGCTCGGTGGGGAGCCTGCTTCCCCCTCTATCTCTGCCTGCCTCTCTGCCTACTTGTGATCTCTGTCTGTCAAATAAATAAACAAAATCTTAAAAAAAAAAAAAAAAAGAAGAGAAAATCTAGACAAAGACATGACCCGAGGAAAGACCATGTGAGGACACAGGAAGGAGATAGCCGTCTGGAAGCCAAGGAGTCTTCTTTCTTCAGAAGAAACCAACCCTGCGGACAACCTGATCTCAGACCTCTAACCTCTAAAACTGTGAGAAGATGAATCTGTTGTTTGAGCCAACCCATCCTGGAGAGATGCCTCTTCTAGGGTGCTTGCTTGTGTATCATGGTCCTAAAATCTCTGCATCTGTAGAAATCAGCCAGCCTATTGCCCGAGGATTAATACTGGGCTTGTCCCGTATTTCAAACGGCACAGTGATCTATAAGTAGAAGTTACTCAATAATATTTTTAATGATTTTATTAGATTGCTTTTTACACTTATCTTAGAAGGGTTCATGTAGGCTTCAGGTTGGATGCTAAGGAGTCCTTTTTACCACATATGTAGAAATTATAAATTCCCGGACGCACCCTGATTACAGCAAAATCTTTTTGTTAGCTTTAAGGGGCATAAAACTGGCACCAAAAGGGGGTGCATGGGAACGTGTGAGTAAGGAAGTGAAGCCAAAATATGTCTGATCCTACGATTAGGGGTAAGCCCGCTAAGTAGCAAGGGCATGAAATTTATCAATCTCTAAAATGACTCAAGATTACCAGAAAGAAAGGCAAGCCGATGACTCATCCCTCGTCTCCATAACAACCCACTTGGCTACCCCTTTTTCTTAGTACCAGCCGCTAACCCCTTAAGGGAAGCGATGCCTTGCCGCCAGTCCATGTGGCCTCATGACTCAAAGTCTTAAGATTTAAGTGTTTACTCATTTTCTTAAGAGACAAGGACCATTCCTGTGGGTTAACTCCTTTTAAATATATAGAGGTTAGTCATTTACTATGGATGACCCATTCAAGTAAATTCGTTGCCAGGTTCCCTCATTAGAGAAGAGATTGTATTTTCATAATTAATTCCTACCCACTCGGTGATTCATCCCCAGCACACAGCAAGCCTAGAGGAGACAACGACGCAAGATCAGTGCCAGCCACTGAAACACTCTCAGATTTATCCTAGAGGATACCAAGATGCTTTCTCAACTCCACCAAGTGAGCCCTTCATGTGGACATTTTCCTCCCGTGGTGAAAAACTGGATGAAATAATTTATCTGTACACAAGTTATTAATTAGTTGGCTATTTTAGGGAGTGCAGGAATTATTCAGGAGGCAGATTACACCTGGTTTTCTCCCTAGTTTACATCAGCCAGTCCCTGCAAAGATTCTTTGGTTGGTGTTTTTCTAGATAAGTTGCCGAACTCGTGACTTCTGGATTCTCTTCTCAGTCATGGAGAGCATAGATAAGTAAATCACTTTCCCTGACAGTAAAAACAAGACAATAATACTTCTCTATTTCTTCCAAGAAAAAGATAAGATGAAGTTAAAAGGAGAGTATACATAATTTGAGTTTCCTTTGCAAAATGTATTACAGTAACCCTTCAAATACATTTTGCAAAGGAAACTGATAACTGCTTCATAATGAAGTTGTTTTGAGAATAGGTCTATTTATCCAAACTAAGTGGTCAGTCTTTAATCAGTTCCCTGGGGAATAGATATAATTTCTTTCTATATGTTACAAATGTAGTCACCTATTAGTTGAATTTTTCACTCTTAATTTTTTCAAATCATTTTAAAGGAACATTAAATAGTGAACTAGAGGGAACAGCATTGAAAGTGATAAAATAAGGCAGCCAGAGAATTTTCTCTATAGCCCACACTATGAATTTGTTCACTTAGCAGTATTGAGGGCCTACTATGTGCCACTTGGATCCATCAGTGAATCACAAAGCAAAGAGTGAGTAACACTGCAGTCAGGAAGGGGAAGACAGGCACAGAGAACCAACTGTAAACAGTAGACATAAGAAATAAGCAAATTGAATAGCATGCTGGAAATTGAAAAATACAATAAAAAAAGAAAAATTAGAGTAGGGTAAAGGGGGGATCAACAGCGTGAGGAACTGGGAAAAGTTCGACTTACAATTTTAAATAGGGTGATACAATAATAGACTCTTGGATAAGGTAACATTTGAGCAAAGACCTGAAGAAAGTGAGAGGGTGAGTTAGTAAATAATGCGTGAAGAGAATTGCAGACATAAAGGAACCACCGGTGCAAGGATGCAAAATTGGAGTGAGTCTTGAGATCAAAGACGAAGAGCCAGGGGGCCCTTGTGGCCAGAATCAGGTAAGTGAAGGAGAGAGTCCTAGGAGGGACGGTCCATGTTAAACTCGTTTTCTTCGTAGCAATACCGCTTTATATATGTCACATACCCATTGATCTCGGACATCACAGAATCCCAAATAGCCCACATTATGAGGCTTCTCGGGTCACTTTATGTGATTTTTAAGTTCATAAGAACACGGCAAGCCACCATGAATCCTACATTTTAAAAACATTTACTTAAAACATTCAAGAATATCTTATTTTTATATATAAAATTATATATATATTTATATGTATAATTTATATATTATACACAATATTTTATTTATTTATATAAATATAAATATATTATATTTATATATTATACTTATATTCTTTATAACATTGTTATAAATATAAAATTTATTTCTATTATAAAATATAAATATTTTATTTATTTATAAATATTATTATATATTTATATGTAAAATTATATATATCTAAAATATGGAACTCTATTATTTAGTTATAGATGGATGCATATACCATATATCTAAATATATTTATATATCTGTATCTCTGTTCTTTTTTGTAAAATGTAATTCGACTTTCCATTCATTTTCACCCTTCAATCACATTGTATTCATAAGCTTATACCACAAGACCATATTTTCGATTTTCCATTTTGGTTTACCAAGTGAAATCATTGGCCAAAACAGAACACATGTGGTTGTATCATCAAATTACATCACAACCACCAGCTGGCCAGTTCCAGCCAGGCCTCCTTTGTCCCACTGGGGTTATGAGCTCCCCGAAGTCCTTACCTGAGCAGCCTCTCCAGTGCTCTGTTTTGCTAACAAAGCTAGCGTTGCAGCCCTGTCAGCTGCAGTATCTGCTCCATCCCTTGAGAAACGTCTGTTACCTCTTTGAGGGAACTCCCAGGAACACTGCTAGTGGTTCTCCCTAGTGAGAACCTTAATGTCTGTCCCAGAAATCTGCTCTGGAAATCTGCGAAGAGCCCCGGGGTATGGGGAGAAGAGGAAAGAATAGCTACCTCACACCGAAGACCCTTCCTTGTTATTTGGGCCTTGATGCAGTTTCTCTCAAAGTTTTCACAAAGACAGTCCCATTCTTTACTCTCTGGGGCTCCAACCCAGCAAAAGAGGCTGGACTGAGATTGGTTCCAACATTGTCTCCCGAGTCCTTTATCCTTACTCTCCATTCTTTAGCACAAAATCCTTTCTCCTCTAGCCAAAAATTCAAAAGTTCCAAGATATAGACCAAGCATATACAAAGCTTTCCTCACATATACTACTAGCCAGACACAGAATCCGGTATGAGATAGGAAAACTGTTCCTTAGAATTAAAACATGAATCCACAGAGCAACTTTCTTCCTTTGTTGTCTCCGAGATAATTTCACCTTGTGGTCAATTATTCTTTCCATTTCTGAATGACCCCTTCCAACTTCAAGATCTCTCAACTTTTGATGACCTGTTCTTGGTAGTGTTTTTATTCTTCCTTCCACAATTCTCTCCCTTCCATCCTCCCTCCACCTTTCTCTTTTGTCTTTCCTTTCCCCTTCCTTCCTTTCTTCTTCCCTCCCTCCCTCCCTCCTCCCTTCCTCCCTTCCTTCTTCTCTCTCTTTTCCTCCCTCCTTCCCTCCCTTCCTTCCTTTCCCTCAATCTATTGAATGGCAAATATCCCATTTCCAAACACTTATTTCTCAGACCCTGACATACTTCCCACTTGTTCTATGTTGTAATCTTGGTCATATCTAAAGTACTCTGTGCCTCAGCTTTCTCATCTTTTTTTTTTTTTTTTTTAAGATTTTATTTATTTATTTGACAGAGAGAGACAGCGAAAGAGGGAACATAAGTGGGTGGAGGGGCTGGAGATGGAGAAGCAGGCCTCCCACTGAGAAGGGACCCTGATGCTGGAACTTGATTAGAGGTCACTGGGATCATGACCTGAGCCAAAGGCAGACGCTTAATGACTTAGCCACTCAGGCGCCCCCAGTTTTCTCATCTTTAAGATGGGGATAAAAATTGCCAAAAAAAGGGACTCCTGGGTGGCTCAGTTGGTTAAGCGGCTGCCTTCGGCTCAGGTCATGATCCCAGCGTCCTGGGATCGAGTCCCACATCGGGCTCCTTGCTCTGCGGGGAGCCTGCTTCTCCCTCTGCCTCTGCCTGCCTCTCTGTCTGCCTGTGCTTGCTCTCTCTCTCTCTCTAACAAATAAATAAATAAAATCTTTAAAAAAAAATTGCCAAAAAAGAAATTGAATCAGTAATCAATAATCCCAAAAATCAGTAATCAGTAATCCCAACAAACAAAAGTCCAGGACCAGATGGTTTCACAGGCGAATTCTACCAAACATTTAGAGAAGAGTTAATACTGGGGCTCCTGGCTAGTTCAGTCAAGAGAGCATGTACTTCCTAATCTCAGAGTCATGAGTTCAAGCTCCATGTGGGATGTAGAGCCTACTTATTTTAAAAAAAAGGAGTTAATACCTATACTTTTCAAACTATTGCAAAAAATTTAGAAAAGGAGGGAAAACTTCAATATTCATTCTGTGAATCCAGCATTACCCTGATACCAAAACCAAATAAAGACACCACAAAAAAGAGTACTACAAGCCAATATCCCTGATGAATATAGATGCAAAAATCCTCAACAAAATACTGCAAACCAAATCCAACAATATATTAAAAAATTCATTCACTGCAATTAAGTGGGATTTATTTCTGGATTGCAAGGGAGGTTCAATATTTGTGAATCAATCAACGTGACAGGTCATATCAATAAAAGAAAGGACAAGAGCCATCTGATCATTTCAATAGAGGTGAAGAAAGCATTTCACAAAGTACAACATCCATTCATGATAAAAACCCTCAACAACATAGGTTTAGGGGGAACATACCTCAATATAATAAAGGCTATGTATGAAAAACCCACAGCTAACATCATCCTCACTGGGGAAAAACTGAGAGCCTTTCCCCTAAGTTCAGGAATAAGACAAAGATGTCCACTTTCACCACTTTTATTAAACATAGTACTGGAAGTCCTAGCCACTGCAATCAGACAAGAAAAAGAAATAAAAGGCATCCAAATCAGTAAGGAAGAAGTAAAACTTTCACTATTTGCAGAACATGATACCATGTATAGAAAACCTGAAAGACTCCACCAAAAAACTGCTAGAGCTGATAAACGAATTCAGTAAAGTCACAGGATACAAAATCTACACCAATAATGAAGGAACAAAAAAGAGAAATTAAGAAAACAACCCTACTTACAATTGCATCAAAAATAATAAGATATCTAGGAAAAATTTTAATCAAAGAGCTGAAAGACCCGTACTCTGAAAACCCAGAAAATAACACACAATTATATAGTCAATTAATCTTTGACAAAGCAGGAAAGAATATCCAATGGGAAAAAGAATATATCTTCAACAAATGATGTTGGGAAAACTGGACAGCAGCAGGCAAAATAATGAAACTGGATTATCTTCTTATACCATATACCAAAATAAACTCAAAATGGATTAAAGACCTAAACATGAGATCTGAAACCATAAAAATCCTAAAAGAGAATATAGGCAATAACTTCTTTGAATCTGCCATAGCAACTTCTTTCTAGACATGTCTTCTGAGGAAATGGAAACAAAAGCAAAAATAACCTATTGGGACTACATCAAAATAAAAACCTTCTGCACAGCCAAAGAAACAATCAACAAAACTAAAAGGCAACCTACAGAATGGGAGAAGATATTTGCAAATGATATATCTGATAAAGGGTTAGTATGCAAAATACATAAAGAACTTATAAAACTTAATGCCCCCAAAACAAATAATCCAATTAAAAATGGGCAGAAGACATGAATAGACATTTTTAAAAAAGATTTTATTTATATACCCGACAGATAGAGATCACAAGTAGGCGGAGAGACAGGCAGAGAGGAGGAAGCAGGCTCCCTGCTGAGCAGAGAGCCTGATGCAGGGCTCCATCCCAGGACCCTGGGATCATGACCTGAGCTGAAGGCAGAGGCTTTAACTCACTGAGCCACGCAGGTGCCCTATTAATAGACATTTTTCCCGAAGAGGACATATGGATGGCTAATAGACACATGAAGAGATGCTCATCATCACTTATCATCAGGCAAATGCAAATCAAAACTATAGTGTGATAGCATCTCACACCTGTCAGAATGGCTAAAATCAAAAACATAAGAAACAAAGGTGTTGGTGAGGATATGGAGAAAAAGGAAACTTCTTGCTCTGTTGGTGGGAATGCAAACTGTGTGGCCACTCTAGGAAGCCACTCTAGTTGGAGCTTCCTCAAAAAGTTAAGAATAGAACTACCCTATGATCCAGCAATCACACTACTGGGTATTTCCCCAAAGAATACAAAAACATTAATTCAAAGAGATACATGCAACCCAATGTTTATAACAGCATTACTTATAATAGCCAAGATATGGAAACAGCCCAAGTGTCCACTGATTGATGAATGGATAAAGAAGATGTGGTATATATACACACAGTGGAATATTTGTCAGTCATAAAAAGCATGAAATCTCGCCATTTCCAATGACATGGATGGAGCTAGCTAGTATAATGCTAGGTGAAATAAGTAAGCCAAACACCGTATGACAGATACCATATGAATTTCACTCATACATGGAATTTAAGAAACAGAACAAATGAACAAAGGGGGAAAAAGAAAAGAGAAAAACTAAGAAACACACTCTAACTACAGAAAACAAACTGATGATTACCAGAGAGGAGGCTGGTGGAGGGAAAGGGTGAAATAAAGGGTGGGGATTAAGAAGTGCATTTGTTGTGATGAACGTTGGGTGATTTAAAAAAACTTGGAAAAAATATAAATAAATAAAATGGGTGTACATATATGGGGGCTTGCCCATGTATGGGCATATATGTACTAACATAGTACAAGGCCCATAAGTGTTCAATGAATATTAGCTATTATTATTCCTAATATTATTTTTTGATATACATATATGTTACAAAATGATTACCATAGTAAAATTAGTTAACACATTCATCATCTCACACATGACCATTTCTTTTGTATGTGGTGAGAACATTTAAGATTACTCTTTTAGCAACTGTCAAATATATGATATAGTATTATTACTAATAGTCATCACACTGTACATTGGGTTCCCAGAAATTATTCATCTTATAACTGAAAGTTTTTATCCCTTGACAACATCTCCCCATTTTTTCTCATATCTCCAGGCCCTGGCAACTATCATTCTACTCTGTTTCTATGAGTTCTTTTAGATTCCATATGGTATTTTTCCTTCTCTGTTTGACTTATTTCACTTAGCATAATATCCATGTTGTTGCTAATGGCAGGATTTCCTTCTTTCTCACAGCCTGAATATTCCTGTGTGTGTGTGTGTGTGTGTGTGTGTGTGTGTGTGACATTTTTAAATCCATTCATCCATCAACAGTCACTTAGGTTGTTTCCATGTCTTGGCTATTGTGAACAATGCTACAACAACATGGGGATGCGGATACCTCAAGATAGTGATTTCATTTCCTTTGGATATACACCAAGAAGTAGGATTGCTAAGTTATATGGTAGTTCTATTTTTAATTTCTTGAGGAACCTCCGTATGGTTTTCCATAATGGCTGTACCATTTACATTCTCACCAGCGGTACACAAAGGGTTCCCTTGTTCACATCCTTGCCAACACTTATCTCTTGTCTTTTTGATATAGCCATCCTAACAGGTGTGAAGTGATATCTCATTGTGGTTTAAATTTGCATTTCCCTGATGATTAGTGATATTGAATGCCTTTTCATGTACCTGTTGATTCTATGTCTTTGGGAACATGTCTACTCAGAGCCTTTGCCCATTCTTTAAATAGGACTATTTGGGTTTTTTCTGTTATTGACTTCTATGAGTTCCTTATATATTTTGGGGATTAACTTTTTTTTTTTTTTTAAGATTTTATTTATTTACTTGACAGACAGAGATCACAAGTAGGCAGAGAGGCAGGCAGAGAGAGAGGAGGAAGCAGGCTCCCTGCTGAGCAGAGATCATGACCCGAGCAGAGGTAGAGGCAGAGGCTTTAACTGAGCCACCCAGACAACCCCGGATTTAACTTCTTATCAAATACATAGTTCACAAATAGTTTCTCCCATTTCGTAGGTTGTTTTTTCATTTGTTGATTATTTCTTTTGCTATGCAACTTTTTAGTTTGATGTAGTCTCTCTTGTTTGTTTTTGCCTTTGTTGCTTGTACTTTGGAGTCATATCCGAAAAATCATTGCCAAGACCAATGTCAAGGAACTTTCCCCGTTTTCTTCTAAGTTTTATGCTTTGAGGTCTTACAATTAAGCCTTTAACCCATCGTGAGTTAATTTGTGTGAGTGGATATCTGAACTTTAAAAAAAAAGTCTACGGCCATACCACCCTGAACGCGCCCGATCTCGTCTGAACTTAAAAAAAAATCCATCTTGGAGGTTCTTAACCATTTCATTCAGTTATTAACCCGCGAAATGATACCAACAAGTACCTTCTCTCTTGCAAGAATCACTATTTGTTCTAAGAACCTTTTTTAGATTGGTAGTTTTATCCTATTCCTGCCTTTACCAAAGCCACTTTTGGGTTTAACTGTTCCCTCCTTCATCCGGACTCTCCCCAATCTTTGAGAAAACAACTAGGCTTTCTAGGAAAGGATTCATTATTTCGTTCATTCATTCACGAAACAAATCTTTCCCGAGAACTTACTACACACCTAACGCTAGGTAGGATGCGGAGGACGCACTGCGAGAAGACAGACAAGAACAATTTCGGGCTCTCGGCGTGAGGTGGGTCCCCACGTCGCAGTTCAGAAAGGCAATGACTGCAGGGTCAAGAGCAGGGCGGCATCTGTGTCACCCAGCACCTCAGGAAACTTGACAGGGTCCTCCCAGTGACACAGTCACTGTCACTTCTTGGGAAGGCTTTGACACTGAGAGAGGATGTAGGTAAAATAAATGCAGAAAGGACAAGAGTGTCTGCAATTCAGGCAGAAAATAAGCAAACTCGGTTAAAGCAAGGAAGCCAGCAAGCAAGCCAAACTCTTTGAAAGAAGCACACTCTGAAAGCCTCGCACACGCTCCCCATACGGGTCTGAGGAGTCACCAGGTGAATCTGGAGAGGGCGGTGGACGTGGCCCCACTCCAGGTGGCGGCTGGCCGCGGGACACCCCCTGCAGGCTGCCGGGCTGGGCGCCGCCCCCGAGCGTCCCACGGGCCGCTCTCCAGACCCCGAGCTTCCTCGCTGCGCCTGGAACGGCGCCGCCGGGTACGCGGTGGGGCGAGGGACGCCGGGCCGCGGCCGCGGGGCGAGGCCGGGCTGGGCGGGGGCAGCTGCCCCGCCTCGGGAGAGGCGGTCCCGGCCGAGCCTATTTGAGGCGCGGAGCCACCGCCTGGTCTGGGATCACAGCACCTCCCCAGAAGCCGGCCCCGCAGCAAGCGAGCGCGCGCCGAGGCGTCGGGTGCGTGACGGGGGCGCGGGCCGCGGAGGGAGCTTGAGGTTCCGGCGCGGAGGGAGTCCGCGCGGGGGCGGAGAGGTGGGGGGGTCGCGTGCGGAGCCGGGGGCGCGGTCCTGGGCCAGGGCCCGTAGCTTGCCCCCCGAGAGGGCGCAGTGTGAGACTCACGGAAAGTTAGCCGCGCTTTCCCGAGACTCGCGCACTCATCGTGGGGCGGACGGTGAGGGGCGCGGGGCACCCTCTGCGGCGACCGGCCGCCTCGGCCACGGCGTCCCGCCCTCCAGCGGTTGGGGGCGGGGGAGGCGCGCGTTCCGCCAGCCCCGCGGCCCGCCCCAGTTTCGGATTAGGAAGCGGATCCTCCTTCCCTGGACGCGGGGGGCTGCCCGGGGACTCTGGGGGCGGCTCCTGCGCCCCTTGACTGGGCTGCACGGCCGCTGCATGCGGCTGCGGGGGGCGCAAGAGGTCTTCTACGAGGGCCTGCGGGGCAGGGGCTGCCGCCGCTGTGTGGGTGCTGATCCCACAGAAAATGGTGATGCCCCAGGGCCTGAGTATGCATGTGTCTGGCTTGGCGAGCAGTGCACATCCTAAACTTTTGCAAATCAGTGACTCATCCCTGCCCAGATTGGCTAATTTGGGTATTATTCCAGATCTGTGCTGAGGCCGTGTAGGGTGTGGCAGAATGTTGGTCCGAAAGTACAGAGCCCCAGCGGGGGACGCTAGGAGGTGTCCGCTTTGTGGGGTAGGAACTGAACGCCAGATAGTCAGGGACACAGGGTGAGGCTGTGACTTCGGCTTCAGGCTAACCCCTGCAAGTTACTGATTCCTATTCCAGATACTGTGGAATCTTTGTAAAGTGACTCCTGGGAGTTGGGTTGCTGGACAGTGAAGATCGTTGAACCACAGTGACCCAGTCTGTATCTGGGATTCTGGGAAAGGAATGGAAGACAGCTCATGTGTGATCGTTGGGAGATGGGAACTGCTTCCTACCTTCATAACATTTGGGGGTTACACTTAGAATCAGCACCTACTCCATGTTCTGGCGTAAAGTTTGATGATGGTCTTAGAATGTTTTGAGCTTCAAAGTGCTAGAAGGATGCCTCACCAGGTACTTAAGCAGCAGAAGAGGGGAAACACTGCCTGAGAGATTGACCACGAAGCTAGTTTTTTGAGGGGTCCTTAATCAGTGATGTTTCCCCGTGCTACAAAAACGCATCAGTGCTTTACTATAAAGACTTCACTTATTGCTAATGAGGTAAGAAGGGCAGCGTTGGCCTCCCCTATAGTTTAGGTACCTACTTGCCTGGAACCTCATCAGCCAGACTCTGCATCTTAACTGTAGCAGAGACCTACATGCATGTATTATAACCCGAACATCTCATGTTGTCCCTAAATACAGTTGGCCTGTAAGCTTAATGTATCTGAGACTCATGGGTAACTGATCTAAAACATAGCCTCCCTTTCCTGTGATGGTTTGGGAAACAGGCTCCTGCTGAGGACAGCTGGGTTAGCATTTGGTGTCTGGTGCCTGAACTGGTTCTTCTGATTAAATTCGGAGTGGTGGGGCACCTGGGTGGCTCAGTGGGTTAAGCCGCTGCCTTCGGCTCAGGTCATGATCTTAGGGTCTTGGGATCGAGTCCCGCATCGGGCTCTCTGCTCAGTGGGGAGCCTGCTTACCCCCTCTCTCTCTGCCTGCCTCTCTGCCTACTTGTGATCTCTCTATCTGTCAAATAAGTAAATAAAATCTTTAAAAAAAATAAATAAAATAAATAAATTCGGAGTGGTAAGCGTGCCAGAGAAGGGCCTGTTGTAAACTTCCAATTTGCTGCTGACTAAGTATCATGTGTTCGCTCTTGACTGATGTTCAGCTTTTCCATAGTGGGAAAACAATCAGTAACTGAGAGGCGCAAAGTAACTTTACCCTCCTTGATGCTAAGGAACTATGATAAGAAGGAAATCCTAGTAAAGGACCAGTTTCCTTTATTCCAACTCAGCATCACCGAATTTGGCTCTGGAAAGAAGACTTGTTTCAGCAAGAGCAGGAAGTAGACTGGCTCTCCTGGGTTCTTTGCAGAGGAGTGTGGGCAGTGCCTTGGGTTCTGAGGAAATGCATTCATGATCTACTTCTCTTTCAGCTTGTGTAAAGGTCAGGGCCCTTTGTGAGCAGAAATTTCAGAAGTGCTCCCAGGAACCCCAGCTACTGGATTAATTGCTAGGTGGACCTAGAATAGCACAGTACAGTAGATAGCCACTCTTTATTAGAGGGAAAACTATAATTAACAGCCAATTAAAAAGGTCTACATTCTGATTCACATTTAAATTCTTTATTCCAAAGCAACACCGAACTACTTGTAGGTTTTTCCAAATGTGAAGACTCAGGTAGTATTTCCTCAATTTTTTTGTTTTGCTTTAATATAGTGTTTCTTTCCTGGCGCTTCTAAATTCTCTGATTCTGGGAATGGCAGGATGGCATTCACATATCTGTAGTATCTGTAGGGTGAGAAGGTTTTTTTTTACATTTGATTGTGTCTCTATATAAACTGTTCATCTAAAAGAAAAGAAAGGGAGAGAGAGAGAGAAAGGGAGGGAGGGAGAGAGGGAAATTTTCCAGGCAAGGAAGAAAGATATTTATCCAAATAGATGTTTTTTTAAAGTTCTAAGGTTGCTAACCTTGATTTCAAAAAGGTATCAGTTATAATCTTTTTTTCGAAAAAGGGAACTGATGATTAAGAATGAACATATCAGGATAGCGCATACCTAATTTTTGGAGAAGTACATTTTATTGGTTTAAATGTGGTCATACTTAGCAAAGTGACTGTGTACAATGGCGTCTTTGATTTCAATACTGTGTGTATTGAAGCTTACTGAGTGAGCCAGCAAGTTAGTTTTCTGACAAAAACATGATCTCTTTTCTTGATTTGTTTACAATTTCAACATGTTACGTAGTTCTGAATGAGTAAGTCAGAGCATTAATTTCCGAGTGAAGTAATTAAAATTTTAAAGGACTGTACTTTAAGATTTCAAAGAGTGAGGTTTTACATTTAGTGTAAAATGAGTCTGTGTCAAGAGTGAAGATGCTTGGACCCCGGTTGTTGACCTGCCAAGAACAAAATGACTTTGGCCCACCATATTAGCTCTCTGAATCTTAATTTCCTTACATCTAGAATGGGAATATTAGCTTTCCCCTGAAAATTTCTTAAAGTCATTATCAGAAAGAGAATAGGAAAAGTATGGGAAAGTGCTTCCTAAATGGGAAATGCACCACATTAATGCAGGGTGTCATTATTCTAATGGGCTTGTTTAGTGTGTCACAACATGATTCAAACTGTCACCCAAGGCTTTATGTGAAACACAGTGGAAAGAAAGTGAAATCTGCTTTGCTTCTCAAATTGTTTTGGTTGGAGCTGAAAATAAGCTGAATATGTTTGAGCAGAGACTCAAAGAAGAAATGTTACATTTTGGAGATGCTGTCTTCAGTTTCTAGTCAGGATCAACCTTTAAACACATCTTAGTTTGATTGGAGTTTTGTTAATATGACACCTTATTAGGCCTATGGTACAGATTTAGCTAGTTCTAACTACTGAAACTAACTTTTTAGTTTTTATTGACCTGTGTATCTACACTTCGGTAGGGATACACACGCCGGTCAGCCTAGACAAGTGTTTCTCAACCAGGCACACTTTTGCCTTTTCCCCCTATCCCCCAGGATATGTGGCAATGTCTGAAGAAATTTTTGGTTGTCAGAGTTAAGAGGTGGGGTATTGTGCTGCTCACAACTTTTTTTTTTTTAAATAACAAATTTTATTTATTTATTTGGTGGAGAGAGAGAGCAAGAGAGGGAACACAAGCAGGGGGAGTGGGAGAGGGAGAAGCAGGCTTCCCGCTGAGCAGGGAGCCCGATGCCAGGCTGGATCTCAGCACCCTGGGATCATGACCTGAGCTGAAGGCAGATGCCCAATGACTGCGCCCCCCATGTGCCCATGCTCCAGGCGTCTTGTGTATTGAAGCCATGGACGTTGCCCTGCACAAGACAGCTCCAGCTCCCACGAAGGATCCAACCTGAAATGTCAGGGATGCTGAGCCTGGGAAAGAGCCGTTACAGAATAGGAATATTTAAGACAAAACACTTATAAAGTTATGTCTGGGTCTTTGGTATGTTGTGCAGGACTCGAAGAAGTTTGTGTAATCAAAGGATTTCTGCCCACCGTGAAGTTCAAGATTGTTTCATACTGGCCTCCCAAATAAGAGAGGCTTTGTTTTCTTAAGAAATGCCCTTTCTAGGGGCACCTGGTTGGCTCAGTTAGTTAAGCTTCTGCCTTTGGCTCAGGTCATGGTCCCAGGGTTCTGGGATCACACCCCGCATAGGGCTCCCTGCTCAATGGGGTGTCAGCTCCTCCCTCTCCCTCTGCAACCCCCACTCTTGCTCTCTGTCTATTTCTCAATTGCTCTCTTTCTCAAATAAATAAATAAAAATCTTTAAAAAAAAATAAAGATCTGGGGCACCTGGCTGGCTCAGTTGGTAGAGTGAGTAACTCTCCATCTTGGGGTTGTGAGTTTGAGCCCCACGTGAGGGTGTAGAAATTACTTAAACATAAGATCTTAAAAAAGAAAGAAAGAAAGAGACATCCTTTCTTTTCCTTTTCTGTAACAATGCTTCTCTCAAGTTCCTCCTGCCATACTTTACTAAGCAGCGGAAGCCTTTTGAGGAAGGAAGCAGAAGCAGAGGAGCACCTGACTTCTCTTTAAAAGATCACATGCTCTAGGAGACCCAGGAATGGAAGCCCTGGGAGAGTCACTGTGACTTCCCAGTCAAATTGCCAGCAGTTTCCCACACTGAAAGATGGATGTGGTGATACCCTAAACTTCCAGATATGTTTGAGAATACCCAGATTTTAAAAAGAGATGTGCAAAAAAACAAAATAGCCTTAATACAAGGTAATATTTAACCGTGGTATAAATAACAGTGGAGTATGATAAAGTCTGATACATATAAATGGAGGACTTTAAGTCCTAAGAGGAGTTCTGCCTATTTTTTTTTTTTACCAAAAAGTTTAATATTTAAAATTTTTAGGACCTATCAATTAGGATCCCTTGGAGGTAATATCATTTCTTAAAATAATTTAGTAAATATCATAAGTGGGCAACTCAAGGAAAAAGAGATTCTGATTGTTTAAAATCCTGGTCACTTTGGCTGTAGGACAAGTGATCCTGACCCAAAAAAACTCACCCAGGCCTCAGGAGTCCAAAGCTGCCCTCTTCCCCTCGTTGCCAGAGCACGTGCAGTGGGAGCAGGCGTAAAACAGCTTAAATGGTTAAAAACTTGGCATACGGAGAGGAGCAGGAGAAAGCAGGAATGATGTGTCAAGGCTACCCTTTGAGTCAGCTTTGGGCAAAAACTCTCTTTGGTAGCATCCTGTCCAAAAATATTTTCCTCCGTATTGCCTGACTCCTCTTCTCTGCTCTCCTCTCCTCTTCTTTCCCCTCCTCTCCTCTCCTCTCTTTTCTCTTTCCCTTTCACCTTTCTCCGAATTTCCTTTCCTTTTCTCCTCACCTCTCCTCTCCCTTTCTCTTCCCTCCCCTCTCCTCTCCTCCCCTTCCCTCTTCTCTTCTCTTCTTTTCTTTTTTCCCTAGTTTGTTAGACCGTCAGGGTTTTGTTTGGAGTAACAAATATCTTTTAAAAAAGAAAAAGGGAGCATCTTGTGCCCACCTTTCTTCTTTATTGCACCACACTTGGATCTCGCCTCTCCTTTAAGGCTTAGCTCAAACACCACCACCTCTTCCCCTCTTAAAAGTAATAGTTCTAGTTGTGACTCCCTATTACACAGTCTGGCTCACAGTGTCTATCTCTTGTGATCCCTACTGGCCTGTGTGCCCTTTGATGGTGCAGATCCCGGCCTATCCATCTTCCATAGAGAGCCCATAGAGTGCCTGGCCCAGATTAGGCATAAATATGTGCAAGTGAGGGAATAAATAATTGGCAGCAAATGCGTCTAGGGACATTGGTTTTCAAATCTCCGTAGGAATCAACTCTGCTTTCCTGCTAAAACCCAGAAGATGGCATGGGGGTTGATCTTGTGAACAGGGTGGGAGGGGGGGGTGATATGAAGAGCTTTGTAAGAGGTGGTGGAAAAGGCACCCAGGAAGGAAGGTGAGGAGGACCACAGATGAACCAGGACTGTTTGTGTCTTTACCAAGGAAAGGGGCAGAATATTGTCTTCCTTGTTCTTCTCTCTCCTGTGTTGTGTGGCCCATTACTTCCAGGATTCAGAACACAAGCTAATATGATTAGAGTTTAAAATTAGGAGTTAAGTTGGGCTTGGTGATCTAGCTGGAGTGCATCCCTGCTAGAGTTTCCCGTGGTTCCACACTCCTGATTTAGGTGTTATTTGGGGAATAGACTGGCGTGGTTAGAAGAATGCCTGTAGATCATCTAGAACTGCCCAATGAACTATTTGTGAAGTTATCTTTATATGGAAACTGGTGAAATCTTCTAAGATCAAATGATAACCTATCTTTTTCCCCCCTTTCAGGAAAATGGCAGACAGTTTTTCAGTAAGTGTTTTGTGTCTATTTTCTTACCATAATATGCATTCCATGTAGGTTGGGGGCTTTCTTCTTTACCACCAGACATCCCCTTCTAATTCTCTCACCCTGCAGCTTCCTCTGGCCTTAACTGACCAATGAGGACTTGTTAGCTGATGTCTTGTTTTTCTAACAGTAGGTTCGGGGAGAGAGCCAAGCAGATAGAGGCCTGGGACTCATTAATAATAAGCCTGGGACAGAGACAGGGGGATTCCATGGGCAGGAGCTGAGAAATAATATGAGCAAAGGGAATCATGGTGCAGTCTGAGCATCCTGATTTCTGGATTGTTCTTCTCATGTCAGTTAGAGAGGATGTGCTTTTACACAGGGGAAGGCTAGTTCCTGACTTTGGCAAATTATGAAAGGCAGCCCTCCATGATCTGAGATGATGGGAAGCAAGAATAAATGGAAGCAGGGGATGTGGTAGCTGTCCAGACACCCCATGAAGCAGAAAGGAGCAGGGAGCTACCCTGGCTTCTCCCTTCTTCCCACTCTTTAATCTCCTGCCGATGCTGCCCCTTAGCCAGACTCATCTGGAAGCCAGGAAACCACCATCTACAGGGGTTAGAGCCCCTGTGATCAGCACAAGGCAGGAAGAAGGAGGGATTTGACGAGTACATTGCCATCTTGGGAATATGGCAGG
The DNA here is from genome assembly GCA_003697995.1 of Taxidea taxus jeffersonii. Classification (NCBI taxonomy): domain Eukaryota; kingdom Metazoa; phylum Chordata; class Mammalia; order Carnivora; family Mustelidae; genus Taxidea; species Taxidea taxus. The sequence goes on along the minus strand of ML108177.1, from coordinate 186,527 downwards.
ACTGACTCTTTGCTGTCAAACACGGAGCTCCTGGAACTATGGGAACTCAGACCCATCACCCTGACCACCTACTGCAGGGTGTTTTTCATCTGAACCATGTAGTTGCTTGACTGTGATGAGCCATGATAAAAAAAAAAACACAGATAAGGAAAGTACAGGCCTATATCAGAAACCACTGTGCTGGCCATGTACCTGTTGTGGCTGCCTGGGACAGGCTTGTGGTTCTGCTAGAGATTAGAAATGGGACTGGAAGCCCTTTGGGAGCCACTAAGAAGGGGACCACACCTTCCAGAAATCCCTTTCTGGAATGGTCTTGTGAAACCAGGATGGAAACTTCTTAAGCCATCCTTGTTCTTTGCAAGGCATTGGATAGTCATATTAACTTTACCGTGTAGTTAATATATTAACCCTACATAGCCCAGAAAAAAATAGCAATCATTAGAATTATAATCCATCAATGAAGTGCATTTTTTATGGGAAGACAATTCGTGTTGAGAACTGTGAATTGTTTGCTTTCCATTTTCTATATGGCTCTCTTCCTATACAGGCAGTAATCAATCTGGAACCCCACTTAATTAATGGCATTACCTGGCCTTTTAAGAAAAACTTTGAAATTTTACAATAGTTCTAGATTTACAGAAAAATTACAAAGATAGTATGAAGAGTGTCCATATACCCTACGCCCACTTTCTTCTATTATGAATGTCTTACATTAATATGATACATTCGTTATCATTAATAAACCAGTGCTGGTAGATTACTACTAAAAAAAAAGAATAAAGTGATGAAGCATATATAATCCCAAAGTCTAGTTTTAGTCTTAGAAACTGCAAACTATTTAATAGGTGGAAAAAGTTTTATTGATATGAATTTCATACCCTTACCATATATATCACTCTACTTCTTAGATCACATATTCCTATTTTCCTGAAAATTCTGTTTTTGTGAATGTATTCATCCTGTAACTGTTGATGTCTTTCTTTCTAGCTTAATGATGCTTTATCTGGGTCTGGAAACCCAAACCCACAAGGATGGCCTGGCCAATGGGGAAACCAGCCTGCTGGAGCAGGGGGCTACCCAGGGGCCTCCTATCCTGGTGCCTACCCTGGACAGGCCCCTCCTGGCAGTTATCCTGGACAGGCCCCTCCTGGTGGCTACCCTGGACAGGCCCCTCCTGGTGGCTACCCTGGACAGGCCCCTCCTGGTGGCTATCCTGGACAGGCACCTCCAGGAGCCTATCCTGGACAGGCCCCTCCTGGCAGCTATCCTGGACAGGCACCTCCAGGAGCCTACCCTGGCCCAACAGCTCCTGCTTATCCTGGACCACCTGCACCAGGAGCCCACCCTGGGCAACCAAGTGGGCCTGGGGTCTACCCGCCTCCTGGACAGCCAAGTGCTCCTGGAGCCCAGCCTGCTGCTGGCGCCTTTGGCATCCCTGCTGGACCACTGGTAAGATGGAACTAGGCACTTCATAGACTTGACTGTGATCAGGACAAAGCTAATGAATAACCAGCACAGTGATGTCTGGAGCACTGGGGCCATTACTTTGCTGTGCTCTGGCTGGGAGCTGGCTCTGGGCACCAGCCTGCAAAGGGCTTCAGAGAGACCTGAAGCTTTAAACTCGCAGGTTAGAGCCCCTTTTCCAGGACCAGCCATGGTGTATGTCAGCCCAATAGAAAAAAATCATTGTATTGAGTTTAAGATGTGTACTGTTAGTATAAAGAGAAGTCGGTGTATCTTTTGAAGACATCTCTTTAAAGCAGCTTTAATATAAATGAAGTTAAGATTGTAGAAATGGAGGAACATTTTGGCTACTATTATTAATAAGCACCGAGTACATAGTTCACGCCAGCCGTGTGCTTCTACATGGATGATTTCATTTACCCCTACATCTGCCCCATAAGATACTGTTACTGTCCCTACTCTACACACAAGGAAAGGGGACAATAGAGTTATACAGCTTGTCTGGGGTCATAGAGGGAATGTGTAGGGAAACCAAGGTAATACGGTTTTGAAAAACCTTCTAAAGATAATTTTGTGATCTAAGGATTGAATTTTCATTTATATTAAAACCCACTTTAGTAAGTGAATTCTAAGTGTAAGACCTAACCCTGTGGTGACTCTAGACACATCTCAGACACCGATCCTTCCCTTCCAGATGTGTAGTCTAGTCAGGAGATAATAGACAGATGTGGGGAAAGTGTTCAGTAGCCGCGTGGGATCAGATCCTCCCAGGAGTGTGTGGACGTTGGCACAGGTGGTGTCTGACTTGCTTTTAGGTCAGCTTGGAAGAGAGTGCAGAGAAGGTGCCGGAAGCATGGGCAGCATTGGGCAGGCAGTAGTTGACCATAGTTAGTCATTTGTAGACAGATGGGGATGTGGAGGTTGTGGCAAGGGAGAGGCAGATGTGACAGAGGTTGCAGAGGAAGAACTCCAGGAACTAGTGGTTATGTCTCAGTCAGGGATGGTGGTGTTTTCAAGGCTGGACAACTAGAGAACCAGCCACGAGTGAGCCCAGACCAGGAACTCAGGAAAGAGACCTGATGTGTGGGGTTGGGTGAGGGGGGTGAGGAAGAGACAATTCCAGTTCACACCTGTTGGATTTGAGGCATCTGTGGGAAATTCAGATAGGAGGAGGTATGGGGCCCAAGAGAAAAGACCTGGGTGGTGGTTGCACCCAGGGGGAAGAAATTATGAAGGGAAGAGAGAAGAGGCCAAAGGGAGTTTTGGGAATATTTATAGCACCCTGCACCTAGATGGTTAATGCATTTTTGTGAAAGAACTAGAGAATGTATTAAATGAAAAGTGTTCATTCCACAAATATTTAATATCAGACCCCCCTGCTGATGCCATGTAAGTAGAACTCAAAGAATTCACGAATGCCTGGATGGGACACAATGCCCGCCCTCAGGGAGTAAATGACCGTGATGAGTATGTTACGTGACCAGGTCTTAAGAGTGGCACAAAGTTGTAAAACTAAAACCAATATAATTATATCTCAATAAAAATAATCTTAAAAAAGAAAAGTAGCACGAAAATGTCAATTTTCTTGATTGCAAGATCTAGTTTAAGCCTTTCTGAAAAATAGTCCAAGTGAATTAATTATAGATTGGGATATCCTTAGTAATGAGAGATACAGTGCTCCAAAAGGGAATATGGTGTCTTTGGCACCAATTAACTGATAGCTTTATTCTTTAATTTACTTATTTATTTTATCTTTAAGAATTATTTATTTGAGACAGAGTGAGAGAGAGAGTGAGAGAGAGCACAGGCAGGGGGAGGGGCAGAGACAGAGAGAGAAGCAGACTTTTTCTGAGCAGGGAGCCTGATGTGGGACTCAATCCCAGGACCCCGAGATCATGACCTGAGCTGAAGACAGATGCTTAGCCAACTGAGCCACCAAGGCATCACTCCCCTGCCCTAATGGCTTTATTCTTTTTTTTTTTTTTAAGATTTTATTTATTTATTTGATGGAGAGGGAGACACCAAGAGAGGGAACACAAGCAGGGGGAGTGGGAGAGGGAGAAGCAGGCTTCCCGCTGAGCAGGGAACCCAATGTGGGGCTTGATTCCAGAACCCCTGGGATCATGACCTGAGCCCAAGACAGACCCTTAACGACTGAGCCAACCAGGTGCCCCTGGATGGCTTTATTTATTTATTCTTTATTCTGTTTTTTTTTTTTAAGATTTTATTTATTTATTTGGTAAGAGAAAGAGAGATCACAAGTAGGCAGAGAGACGGGCAGAGAGAGAGGGAGAAACGGGCTCCCTGCTAAGCAGAGAGCCCAACATGGGGTTCGATCCTAGAACCCTGAGACCATGACCTGAGCTGAAGCCAGAGGCTTAACCCTCTGAGCCACCCAAGTGTCCCAGGATGGCTTTATTCTTGAGTTACTTGTGCATGTAGGAAGTCTTATCCCTTCAGGCTCGGGGCAAAGTGGCCAGAGAGTCTGGAAAAACAGCTTAAATTAGGGTTATGTGTTAGTCACATTAGCAACATATTTTTCTTTCTTTCCCTGAGAAGACATAACTCTTTATTGATATTTGTGTACTTTTTATTCCCAGAGGGTACCTTATGACCTGCCCTTGCCTGGAGGAGTTATGCCTCGCATGCTGATAACAATTCTGGGCACAATGAAGCCCAATGCAAACAGGTAAAGAACAGTATTAGCAACTCTAACATATTTGTCAATTGTTTTTTGAATAAAGGGTGATCTATTTTGAATTTTAATAAACATTTTAGAACTATGCATTGAGAATTCTGTATCATAGAATGGGATTACCCCATAAATCGGTGTGTGTTCCTACCAAGGGGACAAAGTGTACCTCATTAAATCTTGCTTTTCTCCCAGAACCACAATGAAACATTTCTACTTTTTTTAAAAAGGATTTTATTTATTTATTTGAGAGAGAGAGCATAAGCACAAGCCAGGGGAGAGGGAGAGGGAGAAGCAGGCTCCCTGTTGAGCAGGGAGCCCTATGTGGGACTCTATCCCAGCACCCAGCCAGGATCATGACCTGAGCTGAAGGCAGACACTTAACCAACTGAGCCACCTAGGCGTCTTGAAACAGTTCTGCTTTGTGAGGACAAAGAGAAAGAGCAGGCAGCCCATACAGAAAAACCTAGGTTCTTCCTGGCAGTGAGAACCCTAAGAGTTCAAGGGAAGGACAGCTTTTGAAATGTAATGCTTAGCCATCCCTCCACGTCTGAGCCGTATCTTGTCTAGAAAACCAGGCATGCACTTTATATTTAGATGCCCATCAAAAATTAGGGTCAGAAACACCAAGATCGCACTGGACATCATTTTGAGTAGATCTGAGAGCTTGCACATTGTACCACTCTATTTGCACAGATCACCCTGCAGTTGTGCAGTCACAGTACGGTCTCAGATCTGGTGAGCTTGACTGCCACTTCTGCCTTCCTACTGGGCACATCAGCTGTGTCACAGATTCCTCCGGCGTCAGGCAGGTCTATGCTTGTTATGTGGTGGGATGGGGGATCCCCCATCTTCTGAGTAGACACGATTTATGCAAAGATTTGAAAAGATCCTACAAGTTAAAGACTTCCTCAAAAGGAGTCAACCTTTGCCATGGGAACTGGTTAGATGGAGGGGAGCAAGGATGGAGTTAGCCTCTGAGCTAATTTAGGACAATCCATGCTGATTTATGGTTGCCTTGTTATCACCACTGGTTATACGTCCATGTAATACAAGCAGGTTCGGGATATCCTGAAGATATCCAGTATGCCTGTCCCCGAGGCTAGTGGTACCATTAAAGCTCCTGCCACCATAAAGTAATCTGTGTTTCTGGGGTTTATAGACAGTGCACAAAAGGTACCAATTCAAGCTATGCACACAGGTTTCCAAGAATCCATAAACAGCCCCTTGAGTGTCTGTCACCTTGCTCCCAGTGGATCAATGGGAAACCCCCTTTTCTTTTACCAGGAAGTGGACTCAGCCTCTGATGTAATCATTTTACATGCAGCTAGCCCATTCAGGAGCACTTCCAGCGAGGCTTCTCTGCTTCTGTGTGGTAGCCAGTACCCTAAGACCCCGCTTCGTTCCACACAGCCTCTACAGCTTCTCTAAACACAGTGCTTACCTGCACAATAAAGCTTGTCTCACAGCCAGTTATGAAACGTATATATCCCCCGCCTATGTCCATATCCATTTTCCTTCCAAATAACACAGAACCCAGCACACTCGATCCTGGGCACCCAGCACTCGCAGTTTGTGAGTGTCTGCTCTCCTCCCCCAACCATGGTCACACAGAACCACACTGCTATGTTTGCCTCATCGAGGGTTTTTGCACTAAAAACTTTAGCTCCAGTAACGCTAGAGGTGTAGACAGAGACTCTGGCAGAGGAAAACTCATTTTGGTGGAAATGGTTAAGATGGTAATAAACTGAGAAAATGGTTGCTTGGTTCTGCAAAATCTATATGAGGAATTACCTGAAAAAAGAATGCTTAAGGCATAGAGATGGCAGGATCTTCTTTTTTCCCTGCAGAGAAAATACAGCCGTTGGATTTTTTTAATCAAATACAAATGCTATTGCCATCTATATGGGATATATGGGAGAGGACTATATGGGTCCTCTCCCTGGGCATTCAATTATTGGAAGATACAATTGTGTTTGTATGTGTCCATTACTGGGTAAATGAAAATGCCCCAGGAATCGTTGTTAATAGGTCAGAGTGTAGACCTTGCTTTCAAACGGGAGCCCCGGCTGATTCTGATGTTGAGGCCCCAGGGAGCACACTTGGAGAAGCTGAGGGATAGGGTTAATACGTTAACAGTCCGAGGCCTTGTGTTTGCATTAACATCCAAGGAGAAGGAACAAGGTCAAAAAGTTAAGCCAGCCCTTCCATTAGTTCCACCTCACATCAGGGAATGTTCAGCACATTTATCACCGTGACTTTACAACTTAGCAACAGGACACTGTGCATGATGTTATCTCATTCTTGTTATTTTAGGACGAGGTTTTGGTTAACTATAAGGAAGTCAGGTATTTGATGGCTTCTGTTTTACGTGACTGGCTTGCCTTTAATAGGTATTAAAAGTAACTGGCAGGGCAGGAAAGAGGAAAGCATTATTCGCTATGTATAGCATAAAGTGCCTTCAAAGTGGCCCCAGGTTTCTGTAAGGAACCCTTGACCAGTTTTCATAGTAGAGGCAGAAAAGAGAGAATGACAACTGAATGGAATCATGTGACCAAAGACAAAGAGGCAAAAAAAATGGAACATGTAGTACCTTGCTTATTTTCAGATACTACAAGTATACATCAACTACTAGGCCTCATATACTTTCCAGGTTGAAGCCATACTCTGGTTTGTTTGCTTCCATTTGAAAATGTTCCTGTATTTTATTTTTTAAAAATTGGATCTTTAGAAAATTATATGTTCGCCACTTGATACAGATACACGAAGTTGAATCATTTTACTAACTCTGGTCTTTGGTTTAAAACAGATTTGCTTTAGATTTCAAGAGAGGAAATGATGTTGCTTTCCACTTTAACCCACGCTTCAATGAGGACAACAAGAGGGTCATTGTTTGCAATACAAAACTGGATAACATCTGGGGAAAGGAAGAAAGACAGGCGATTTTCCCATTCGAAAGTGGTAAACCATTCAAAGTAAGTTATTGCTACCATTATATATTGATAATGCAATATATGCAATGTATAATATGCAATGTAGAGAATGCAATATATGCAATGAATAGTAATGCAATGTAGAGAATCATTCTGCAACCACAGAGTACTTGAAATGAATTTATCAGCTATCCTGAGACACCTAATTAGCACATCTGCTCCCCATCTCGGGGGACCAGGCTTAACAGGAGACACATTCCCTAGCTCCATTCCCGCCCTTCACCATTGTCCCTGTAATCAACCTTTGAGTTTAAGCTTTTCTGGAAATAAGAAAAATAGCATCTTTAATAAAGAAGGCAGGGGCGCCTGGGTGGCTCAGTGGGTTAAAGCCACTGCCTTCGGCTCGGGTCATGATCCCAGGGTCGTGGGATCGAGCCCCATTATCGGGCTCTCTGCTCAGCGGACAGCCTGCTTCCTCCTCTCTCTGCCTCTCTGCCTACTTGTGACCTCTGTCTGTCAAATAAATAAATAAAATCTTAAAAAAAAAAAAAAAAAAGAAGGCAGAAGGGGGCGCCTATGTGGATCAGTAGGTTAAGTGTATGACTCTTGATGTTAGCTCAGGACCTGCCTGATCTCAGGGTCATGAGTTCAAGTCCATGTTGGGTTCCAACCTGGGCATGGAGTGTACTTAAAAAAAGGAAGAAAAGTGGGGCACCTGGGTGGCTCAGTGGGTTAAAGCCTCTGCCTTTGGCTCAGGTCATGATCCCAGGGTCCTGGGATCGAGCCCCACATTGGGCTCTCTGCTCAGCAGGGAACTTGCTTCCCTTCCTCTCTCTCTGCCTGCCTCTCTGTCTACTTGTAATTTCTGTCTGTCAAATAAATAAATAAAATCTTAAAAAAAAAAAAAGAAGAAAAGGGTAGAAGGTCTCAATGGTATAGTTGGGCTGAGACTTAATACCTTAGTACAACATAGTTGGCATGGCAATCAAAGCTAATTTTTTTAAATTCTAAAATTAAGATGTTTTATGAAAAAAATTTTATAGATTTCCAAATTAAAAAGACTTCCATCTTTTCCCATTTCTCCCAACCTCACAAAGTTTGCAATTTGGTTCATATCTTTCCAGTATTTTCTATTACATACAGCACTGTTTGTTTTAAAAACTTACTAAGTAATCTCTACCCCTGAACTCATGACCCCAAGATCAAGAGTCACATGCTCTACCAACTGTCCCAACATACTTTTTATTTTTCAGCATTGCTTTAACAAATACTAGGTCCACAGTGTTGGGTTAGGTTGACGGTAGAGTGGGCAATAAAACTACTAGACTTTCAGCTCCTCACGGGCAGAGACTTATAGGGACCAGATTCTATATTTGGTGGACATCTCATATTAGAACATTGTTATTTAATAGTATTTCATTGTTTAGATATGTGCTAATTCTGTGAGTATCCTATGGATGATAATTTGGAATACGGAAATATTCCAAACAAATAAAACCTGAAATGTTTATTTTGTTAAAATATTGTAATAATGGTCCTTATAAAGCTCTGCTTCCTAGAACAAGAATTTTATTCCAAGAATGTACATATTTTCTAAAAGATTTTATTTGAGACAGAGAGAGAAGCACAAGAGGTGGGTGGGGGTAGGGGCAGAGGGAGAGGGGGAAGCAGGCTCCCTGCTGAGTAGGAAGCCTGATGCTGGACTCGATCCCAGGATCCTAAGACCATAACCAGAGCTGAAGGCAGACACCTAATGGACTGAGCCACCCAGGCGACCGTCATGAATGTACATATTTAAAATTTAGATAAGATATTGGGACACCTGGGTGGCTCAGTTGGTTAAGTGGCTGCCTTGGGCTCAGGTCATGATCCCAGCGTCTGGGATCGAGTCCCACATTGGGCTCCTTGCTCGGCAGGGAGCCTGCTTCTCCCTCTGCCTCTGCCTGCCTCTCTGTCTGCCTGTGCTCTCTCTCCCTCTCTAACTAATAAAAAAAAAAAAAATCTAAAATTTAGATAAGATATTGCCAAAGTGCTGCTTCCAAAAGGCTGTAAGGATAAACCTGTTCACTACTTAACTGTTGGAAGAGTGTTTCTCCTACTCTGGCCCACACTGGTTATTATCAATCTTAGTAACATTTGCCACTCTATTAGAAAATTTTAGAAAATTCCTACTTTAGTATTCTATTTTCATTTTATTTACTGAAGTATAGCCGACACAGGAGGTTACATTAGTTTCAGGTGTACAACAGTGACCATCATCTTTTTGTTCTGCTGTGCTTATATCTGTCACTGCCCAGCACTAGTACAATACCACTGACTATATTCCCTATGCTGTACCTTTTACCCCATGACTTACTTGTCCTGTAACTGGAAGCCTATACCTCCCACTCTCCTCCAACCATTTTGTCCATCCTGGTACCCCGCCCCTTCCCTGTGGCAACCATCAGGTTTGTTCTTTGTATTTATGGGTCTGTTTCTGCTTTTTGTTCATTTGTTTCTTCCTTTCATTTTTTAGATTCCACATATAAGAGAAATCATGGGATTTATCTTTCTCTTTCTGATTTATTTCATTTAGCATAATATCCTGTAGGTCTATCCATGTTGTCGCAAGTGGTAAGATCCCATTTTTTATGGCTGAGTACTATTCAATTGCACATATATATGGTATATGTATAGGTACCACATCTCTCTACCCATTCATCTGTGGATCCACACTTGCACTGCTTCCATATCTTGGTTATTACAGATAATGCTGCAGTAAACATAGGGGTGCATATATCTTCTCAAACTAGTGTTTTCATTCTCTTTGGGTACATACCCAGTACTGGAATTACTGGATCATGAGTATTTCTATCTTTAGTTTTTTGAGGAACCTCTATACTGTTTTCCAAAGTGGTTGCACCAGTATACACTCCCAAGAGTGCATAAATGGTTCCTTTTTCTCCACATCTTCGCCAGTACTTGATATAGTTATATCTTTACTTTCAGGGGTCAGCTATACAAAAACTTTGTTTTTGTGGAGACACATTATTAATCTTTACTTTTATGGCTTCAACTTATCTTTATTACTCATTATCATCTTTTTTTCATTTTATTTTGCTTGGATCTTTGAATAATCTGTGGAGTCTATTTTTGCTGCAAAGTTACTTATTTTTGTTTTTATTATTTGAGAGAGAGCAAGAGAGCACAAGCAGGGGGTAGGGGCATTGGGAGAGGGAGAAGCAGGCTCCCCACTGAACAGGGAGCCTGATGTGGGGCTTGATCCCAGGACCCTGGGATCATGACCTGAGCTGAAGGCAGATGCTTAACCGAGTGAGCCACCCAGGCGCTCCCCAGGGTTCCTTTCTTGGACTTCAGTCGGTTACAGGGATGATTATAAAGATGAAATGTGGGACATTCTCAGCTCAGGCCAGATTGGTTTTGAAATTAAAGAGCATTTCTAACAGTTTTGTGTATGTGCCATTTCAGATACAAGTGCTGGTTGAATCTGACCACTTCAAGGTTGCGGTCAATGATGCTCACTTGTTGCAGTACAATCATCGGATGAAAAATCTCCAGGAAATCAGCAAACTGGGAATTTCTGGTGACATAGATCTCACCAGTGCTTCACACGTTATGATATAATCTTAAAGGGGAAGATTTAAAAAAAAATGAAATTGAATATAAACCCTTACACATTGAAACTTCATGTTTCCTGATTGAAAAATTTCACCTTTATTCATCACCGTCCTTCTTGTAAATCTTCGATTTAATAAACATTTTAAGAGTTCCCTGTCTTTTATGTCATTTAATTGGGGCAATTTATTCTTTTATTTATTTATTTATTTATTTGACAGACAGAGATCACAAGTAGGCAGAGAGGCAGGCAGAGAGAGAGAGAGGAGGAAGCAGGCTCCCCGCTGAACAGAGAACCCGATGCGGGGCTCAATCCCAGGACCCCGGGACCATGACCTGAGCCAAAGGCAGAGGCTTTAACCCACTGAGCCACCCAGGCGTCCCGGGGCAATTTATTCTTGCCGATGCACAATGGACTCAGTGGAAAAGGAATATGTAGCAATATTAATTCTGCATTAAATTATCCCAGAGTTTTCTATACTTACTAACATATTTTTGAAGAAAATAATACTTTAACCTCTATCTTTGAGTTTCATTAAAAACCAGAAGATGCTACAAGGAAATAATTCTCCCATTTTCTTACTTAAGGAGTATACATTCAGGAAACACAAAGAAAAAGTGTAGCTGGGGTGCCTGGGTGGCTCAGTGGGTTAAAGCTGCTGCCTTTGGCTCGGGTCATGATCCCGGGGTTGTGGGATCGAGCCTCGCATCGGGCTCTCTGCACTGCGGACAGCCTGCTTCCTCCTCTCTCTCTGCCTCTCTGCCTACTTGTGATTTCTATCAAATAAATAAAATCTTTAAAAAAAAAAAAAAGAAAAAAAGTGTAGCTGGTGATGACCCACAGGCAGTTACTGTTAGCATTCTGGTATATTTCTTTTCACTCCTTTTAACTATTTTTTCTCCTTAGACTATATTTAGCTATTTTCAAATCCATATTTGATACCAATATGAGACAATCTTGGTACAGGTTCTCTTGGTTTTTATGAAATCTCCATATGTGTAGAGGAAAAGTAAGCTCTTAATTAGATATATCATCAGCTTAAAAAAGTTAATAGTTCCCATTGTCAACCTTCTTAAGCATGCCTTTCTGCCCTTCCTCATTACCAGCAGGCCCAAAGATTCATACAATTTCAAAACTAAGAGGTGGTCATAACACTTTATAAAAGAATCAAAATGTTGTTTGGTCTATTTATTGTTTCTGTAACACCATCTTGTCAGATACTTTTATTGTTACAAGTTGGGTTCCCCGGAAGCAGAGATTAGAACCCAAGAGGCTGGGGCGCCTGGGTGGCTCTGTGGGTTAAAGCCTCTGCCTTCGGCTCAGGTCATGATCTCAGTGTCCTGGGATCGAGCCCAGCATCGGGCTCTCTGCTCACAGGGAGTCTGCTCCCTCCTCTCTCTCTCTGCCTGCCTCTCTGCCTACTTGTGATCTCTGTCTGTCAAATAAATAAAATCTTTAAAAAAAAAAAAAAAAGAACCCAAGAGGCTTACGGAGGAGAATCTTGAGATCAACAGCTGAAGAACAAGAAGGCACATGATCGGGCAGAGGGAGAAGGTTTGGTTATCGATGGCCTCAGCCTATCCTACAGGGGTTCTGAAGCTGGGTGATCCTTTGGAGCTGTCAAGAGGGGGAACAGTCCTTTATCTCTTCAGTTCAATCAGTCAACGAATACCTGAGAAATGGTATGATCTGAGAAGCGGCTGTCTTCAGAAAGCCATCTAATAGCACTTCTAGCAATTAAAGGAAAAAGTATTTCAGTCCTAAAGAGGGATGCAAGCAGCACATCACAGTTTGTTAATTCCTTACTCTAGTATTGTCAACTTGACTCCATCTATGATTAAGTGGAAAAACATAAGCTATAGAAAAAAGAGGGAACTTGTTCCACATACAATTACTTAAATCCTGGGATGCCTGGGTGGCTCAGTTGGTTAAGCGGCTGCCTTCGGCTCAGGTCATGATCCCAGTGTCCTGGGATCGAGTCCCACATCGGGCTCCTTGCTCTGCGGGGAGCCTGCTTCTCCCTCTGCCTCTGCCTGCCACTCTGCCTACCTGTGCTCCCTCTACCTCTCAGACAAATAAATAAATAACATCTTAAAAAAAATTTACTTAAATCCTGAGTCTTGGTTCCTTTGTCAATAAAATAGGGGTATAATACACCCTTTGTAGGGCTACTGTGATCATTGAATAAAGGTTCACAAATGTTCATAAATGTTTACAAAGGGGTTGCCATATAGGAGGTCCTCAACAAATGGAAATTCTTTTTCCCCCATTTTTGGAAAGGCATTTGTTCTATCAAAGCAATATTTTTTCCCAGTATCTTCAAAGTTTTTTCTAATATCTCGTAATTCTAGAGTCCAATAGCCTAAGAACACACTATCTAGTTGTAGGGTACATTAATGGCTGCTTACCCATCCATTCCATGTTTCCTAATAGTCATGGTTTTATTCAAGTATAATCCTAGATAAAATAAGGAATCCAGATTAAAGACAATCCCAAATGGATTGTCAAAAAATCCCCAATTTCCTCAAGAAACACCATCATACCTAAAACACACTTTAACACTGAATATTAAAACATTTTATGACACTATATAAAATGATTGAGTATAAGTGAACACAGATACATACTCTAAATTTTTTAATACACTAACAATATATGTGACCCCAAAAGGACCCAGCCACAGAGAAGCCGACACCAAGCCAACACAGAAGGAACTATGAAACATAATTTTGGACCTTGAAACCATCATTGAGCTGGTGATTGTAAAGCACCAGGAAACACCCTTGCAACTTGTAAAAATAATAAACTTCCCTGTTATTAAGCCAATTTGACTTCACTTTACTATTACTAAATAGCCAAGTTCTCTGAACAAGTCAATAGTACATCGTACTAAACCCACCAAAAAATCACGTTTACTGACATTGTTTTTATTCTCATCTGCTTTGGTCTTGCGGGCAAATGTTATTTTATTATTTTGTTGCATATTGCCTTATATAGACTCTTGAGTTATTGGGTTACTTTGCACCAATTTCTTTTGCATGCTCGTATGCTTGGGCCCTTAGAAAAGCCTAACTTTTATGTATGTTTCTTTGTTCTGCATGTCTTCCTTGAATTAATGGGCTGTTAAAGCTGCTTTTATCTTTTGGTAAGACTAGGCATTCTGAGAACATTCTTCTAAGCCAGCACCTCACATAGCCTGACTGCTCATATGGGCTCGATAATAAATACTCTCTTTCCCACAAGCCTAAGATACCTTTCCCTGACAACAAAAGTGGATGTGTTTTCTTTTCTTTTTGAAAACCCCTAATCTTACACATTTATAAGCTGCTGCTTGTTTGGTGAATGCCACCAGCCCTAACTCATTTAGAAGTAGAAATAACTGGACCCAGGTCTGGTTATAAGCTTTAGCTACTACAAGTCTTCCTGGTGCTGTTATGGCCTTGTCTTCTACAATCCTTAAATTAAGTTTTATAAAAGAGAAAATAGTTCAAACACATTAAGTGATTGATACAATTCTTTTCAAGGGAAGAAGGCATTTCCTCCTAAGGCTGTCAGGTATGTCAAGGGGAAAATGAAAAGAAAAAGGTGAAGATTTAATGGGTTCCTCTAATAGTTTAACTGTTTGAAACTGCAGAATGTAAACAACTTCAGATTCCAGAAAGCTCATTTAAAGGAACTCACTATACTCTGAAAAATGCAATACGCAAAGCTGTCCAACATCAACAAATTTAAGAGTCCAATCTAAAAATAAAGTATAATAAGATGCAAATATTTCTGTCAAAGTTTAATACTATATTTTGATTAAATGTTCAAAAGCGCTAAGTACACTTAGCTTTAAGCTTATACATTTTAAACAAGAGAGGCGAGGTAAAGTACATTTTTTATTCTGCATAGTTAATGTACAAAATATCCCCACTTCCCTCGAGAAACACTATCATAGCTAAAACACACTCTGATGAACACTGAATATTAAAACATTTTATGACACTATAAATTGACTAGAAGTGAACACAAATACATACTCTTCAATTTGCAATATGCTAATACATCACATTGATAATATGAAGAAAAATATTTGGATTTATTTTAAATTCAAAATTCTTCTGGTTGTTCATCATGGAGGGGTCTTAGAGGTGAGAACGTAATCAAGTTACCACCAAAGGAAATGTGTCTGGCATGATCTTGATGTCTCCTCTCCACCTGAGTGAATGTATTACTGAAGTTTAGGCCTGGCTAGAGAGTAAATTCAGAGAAGTCATTAAATCAAGGGTTTCACCAATTAAGCCTTCAATATTGCAAGTTAATAGCAGGTTAATTAATAACATGATTAATATTTTGATATATAGTAATAAAACCATTAATAGCACAATGATTTTGCTACTTACCAGTGGATCTAATTTCAAATATATATATGTTTTAATCAAAAAGGTATGCTAGGTACATATGCCTTAAAGATGACTAGTAATATGTAAATGGACTTCAGCAGTATATGTAGGACAAATAAAATTAAGACCGTATCCTAAGCCATTTTTTTTTAAAGATTTTATTTATTTATTTATTAGAGAGAGAGAGAGTGCGAGCTCAGGCAGACAGAGAGGCAGGCAGAGGCAGAGGGAGAAGCAGACTCCCTGCCGAGCAAGGAGCCTGATGTGGGACTCGATCCCAGGACGCTGGGATCATGACCTGAGCCAAAGGCAGCGGCTTAACCAACTGAGCCACCCAGGTGTCCCTCTTAAGCCATTTAAACAGATTCCACAAATCCTAATCCATATAACTGCACTTCATAGGCTTTTTACTAAGGTGATCCTACTAGGATCCTTTTCTTTGTTTCTCCTCGAGCCCTATTTCCGGTTCAAGTGATGCTACAGAAGCAAGTAATAATTTCGGTCTCAACTAGACAAGCAGACCTATGGAGAATAAAATTGAAAAATCCAAGGTCTAATATATATGAAAGTGGAAAAGAATTCATAGGGAGACTAAATTATAAAGTACCAAGACTTGTCAACTAGATAATGCATAAGATAACTGAAATGCTTTTAATCATAATATTCGTATAACACAAAATATGATACAGTACATTCCAAATTTATTTGTAATATCCTATATTATCAGAACCAATTAGAACCAATCCTATATTATCAGAACCAATTATCAGTTCAGATCTGAGAACAGGATTAAATCAGGTTTATATCAATTGGCCTGATGCTGAAATCCCTGGCTCTAAGATCGAGAAAGCAGACTAGAGGTCACTACAGGTCCACACTGACACACTTCATTCCGCTCCTGAGACACAGGGCAGCCCAGAAGCCTGCATGAAAAGAAGGCATCTTTGAAAATAATGAAAGTCAACATATATGGAGGTCCCTAAGGAATTTGTGGCTTAAGGAAGCCAAGTATTCACCAGGCTTTACAAGGTTAACAAAAATTACTGCTTTTATCCTACATTTGCCTCAATGAACTTTTTATATTCTTAGATCAAAGATTAGCAAACCAAGGCCATTTCCTGACCCATTTTAGCAACTGGCCCTGGAAAATTTCAAGGTAAGGCTATAAATCAGGGTGGTCAACCTGACCACACATTAGAATCATCTGATAAAGGTCCTACTCCAGATTGAAATAAAAATATCTGGGGGTAGGGCTGAAACCCACTGCTGTAAGCAGTAGGCAAGAGCGCACTATTTTATTCATGCCACAGTGCTGGCATCTACCAATACGAATCAGACAGCTCTGCCTACAGAGGAATTTACAGATAATAAGGGAAACAGATTCCTAAAACTATAATGGGTTTTAGGAATATAACGTATTCATATTATATTCCTAATAAGAGATTTCCTAAGAGATTGTGTGCATTGTGCACCTACATCTATATACAAATTAATATGGGAGAGAGGAGAGCTTTTCCAGGAAGGCTTCACAGAAGGGCTAAGGTTTGAACTAGATGTAGGCAAGAGGTCACCAAAAATAAAGGCTGGGGAGCCTCTAAATAAAATAGTAGAATATATATATATATATATAGAGAGAGAGAGAGAGAGAGACAGAGAGAGAGAGAGAGAGAGAGAGAGATCTCTATAGAGATATCGATATATATATCGATATCTCTAAAAGAATTAAAATGGAAATAACCCATGATGACTGACGGTAGGATAGACATAATGCACGTTTCTAAAGACAGAAATTTTGTCGTATTTTTTTCTTAAATCACTTAGAGATACCTAGCATAATTCAAGCTACAATTAGATATTTAAGTATTCAAGCAATATGTCATAACAAATTTGACACATAAATTATATAGGGAAATAAATCTTCAGAATGTAATATTAAAACATGCTACATTTTAAAGTTTATAAACACGACATTTTTCCCATTTTGAGAAAAATGAGTAACAAATGGATTTCATAGTAAATGAAACAGCAACATGTAAATCTGAAACCAACTTTGTATACAAACTGAAAAGTGAGTAATACCATTTTATAAAACAAATCTAGACTATAAAGCAATTTTTCAAATTACGTTGGAAAACTTACCGAATCAAGAAGATGGCATTCAGTAGTAAGACTTTTAATATCAAATACTGAAAAAAACAACAACAACAAAAACTCCAACTTTTAACTTTTTAAAGAATATCCTCACAGTTGTTAGAAATGTTAGAAATGGACAAAAATGATGAAAAGCTCCATATATTAATTGCTAAGATAAAAATCTAGGTCATCTTATGCTACAGCATTCTTTTATAAATTTTTTAAGAGTTTAAAAATTTATTTACTTTTACAAGAAAGAGAGAGAGAGAGAGGGCACGAGCAGGGGTGGGGGCAGGAGAAACAGTCTCCCACTGAGCAGAGAGCCTGATGTGGAACTTGATCTCAGGACCCTGGGATCATGACCTGAGCCAAAGGCAGACACTTAACCAACTGAGCCATCCAGGTGGCCATGCTATAGCATTTTTAAAAATGTACTTAAATTTTTTATTAAAATTCTCATTCTTAAATTCAGTATAAAGAGTCTTCTATAAACAAATCTCATGTTTGTAATATTAAAGGTACCACTGAGCATCCAGGTTGGTGAATATATGGAGATCTGGGGAGAATGGTGCATTTGGAAGGCATGGAAGCTCTGTAACCTTTCCCCATACTTTGCCCTACACATCTCTTTCACATGGTTATTCCTGATTACATCCTTTTATAATGAACAGGTAATATACTAAGGTTGAAAGAAAAAAAGAAAAGGTACCCAAGAACACAGCTGGAATGCATTAAATGTCCGGCCAAGGTTACGTTTATTTTGCCTTAGGCCCCAGCCAGAACAGTACCACCAAGTAGCAGATGAAAACAGTAGGCGAAACTATCACACATTATACTACAACGAAAGTCTAAGAGCCATTTCCTATTGCAGAACAATCACAACAAAGTAGATAGGAAAAGGCATTATGAAAGAAAAATAGGGCATTTTAAAGAAAGTTTTGAGGATGTGTGTTGACAAGGAGGTAAACTAAAAAAATAAACTTCGGGGAATTTCCGAGTCTTCACAATGAAGAATCCAGATCGGTCTAATGTAAAATGCTCCTTATTTCCAACATGGATTATTAGCCGTTGTTTTTAATAAGTACACTTCCAAAGGTCTGAGGTGTACAGTGGGACACTATGACATGTACCGATTCTTATAAAATATTTCTTGTCAATGCCCAATTTTTCAACCTTTACTCTTAGAAACTGGTTCCTGGAAGTAATCACAATAATCTATATATTAGTCCAAGTTCATTTATTTAGCAAAGCCTCATCTAAGTATATTTAACAGATCTCACCTGACTGAGAAATTTTAGTCTTCTCTTCCTGTAAGATATCATTTTGGGATGGTATACTTTTTTCAGGGCTGCTCATCAAAACATCCTGTGCTGTAACTGAAGAATGTAGCTCCATTCCTTCAACACCATCTGGAATTTCTTCCTTTTTGTTAGTATTAATATCATCTGCCACTTCACTAGCAAGTAGAGGCAAATTCATTCTTTCACTGGGTAAACAATCCGTCTCAAGGTTTATCTTGTTTGCATCCTGGAAGTAAAAGGTTTTTACATTTAATTACCAAAAATTAGAAAAAATAAAGTCTTGTTACTATTAAAAATAAAAACAGGGACGCCTGGGTGGCTCAGTTGGTTAAGCAGCTGCCTTCGGCTCAGGTCATGATCCCAGTGTCCTGGGATCGAGTCCCACATCAGGCTCCTTGCTTGGCAGGGAGCCTGCTTCTCCCTCTGCCTCTGCCTGCCACTCTGTCTGCCTGTGCTCACTCTCTCTCTCTCTCTCTCTAACAAATAAATAAATAAAATCTTTAAAAAATAAATAAATAAAACCAGTAGAACAACATTCTGAACACAGGCTAAAGAACACGGTAAATCCTATTATCTTGCTTCTTTTTTTTTTAAACTTTTTTTAAAGATTTTATTTATTTATTTGACACAGAGAGAGAGATCACAAGCAGGCAGAGAGAGAGGGGGAAACAGGCTCCCCACGGAGCAGAGAGCCCAATGCGGGGCTCGATCCCAGGACCCTGGGATCATGACCTGAGCTGAAAGCAGAGGCCTTAACCCACTGAGCCACCCAGGCGCCCCTCTTGCTTCTTGAACAATTAGTTCAAAGAATATTATAGCAATGGTACGATTGAAGGAAGCTTCTCAGCAAGTGTCTATGATTTTCCAGCTTTGTGACTGGCAAACATTTTTTTGTGAAGGGCAAGATGCTAAATATTTTAGGCTTTGTGAACCACAGAATCTCTGCCACAACTACTCAACTCTACCATTGTATTGCAAAAGCAGCCAGATACAATACATAAGTATGGCTGTGTTATAATAAAACCTTATTTAAAAAAAAATCCTTTTTTTAAAAGAAGATTTTTATTTATTTATTTGACAGACAGAGATCACAAGTGGCAGAGAGAGAGAGAGAGGGAAGCAGGCTCCCTGCCGAGCAGAGAGCCCGATACGGGACTCGATCCTAGGACTCTGAGATCATGACCCGAGCCGAAGGCAGCAGCTTAACCCACTGAGCCACCCAGGCGCCCCTTAAAAAAATAATCTTGATGTGAGTTAACACAAAATGGGACTATGCTTTCAAACAAGACAAAGGCCTTTAAAACAAGAAGTATCATTTGAATGACTGGTTTAGATTTCTGATGGAAATTCTGGGAGTTACTTATGGAGTTACTATATATAATGACGTAAATTGCGATCTATATACTGGAGTGGGACTTACATAATTTACTTCAGTTAAATCTTGTAATCCAGGACACTGAGCTTCTTCTATGCTATGCCTAAAAAAGAAAAAAGCAGATATCAGATAATTAAACATACTGCTATCTTTTTTACTTGTGTTTTGATATTATCCTTCATGGGTCAAAGATGGAGCCTGGTCCAAAGAAGTTAATTTGGGACTACAGCTATAGTAGGATGGCCACACAGACTGGATGTGCTCCTCCCCAGAAAGCTCACAGCCTGTTACCATGCTGCTCAGTCCACCAGCAGTCTTTTGAATCTCACCAAATCCAGAGCTATATACATACTAGGGAAAGGTTAGAATAAAGCCAACTCCTGGGGGTCAAAGCAACAAGTCAGTTATTGTGTAGCTGGAGTTGAGTACATTTACTTGTTAGTTATAGCTTAATATATTCCAATCTCGAAGTTTGTAACTTGCATTTCATTAAAAATACCTGGGTATTATGCTGAGCGAAATAAGTCAATCAAAGAAAGACAATTATCATATGATCTCCCTGATATGAGGAATTTGAGAGGCAGAGTGGGGGGCTTGGGGGGTAGAGAAGGAAAAAATGAAACAAGATGGGATTGGGAGGGAGACAAACCATAAAAGACTCCTAATCTCACAAAACAAATTGAGGGTTGCTAGGGGGAAGGGGGTATGGAGGTGGTGGTTGCGTTATGGTCATTGGGGAGGGTATGTGCTATGGTGAGTGCTGTGATGTGTGTAAGCCTGACAATTCACAGACCTGTACCCCTGGGACAAATAATACATTATATGTTAATAAAAATAATTTTAAAAAATGCCTGTCTCAACCTCTTGTCTTTTTTTAAAATTTAATATACTCTTTTTCTAGTTTTCAACTCCACTTTGCCTTCACTGCACAAAGTTTTTTGTGTGTAAGATGCTCTTTCAGGACTACTTTTGGGAATCAAGTAAAAAAAATTTAAAGAATACTTGTAATATCTTTTTTTAAAGACTTTATTTATTTATTTGACAGCGAGAGAGAGCAAGAGAGGGAATACAAACAAGGGGAGTGGGAGAGGGAGAAGCAGGCTTCCTGCTAAGTAGGAAGCCTGATGTGGGGCTCGACCCCAGGATCCTGGGATCATGACCTGAGCTAAAGGTAGATGCTTAACTGACTGAGCCACCAGATGCCCCTGTAATATCTTTTAAATACAATTATGGGTCTTCTTAGCTACAAGACAATAAACTAGAGGATATATATAAAGTAAATGAACTTGTGTTTAAGAAATGACAATAAATTGGTATTTTATAATCCATAGATTCCTAGAACATCTAAAACATTTAGTCCCAACAAAATCTAAATATACCTTGGTTCACACTAAAAAATTTGAAAATTTAAAATTTGTTCCATAAAATATTTAAGAGCAGAAACTTTCATTTGTTTCCTCTATTTCAATTCATAAGGTGTTCTTTTATTTTCTTGACAAACCTTCTTTGCTATAATGACTGAGTATTCAATGCTATCCCATCTCCAGATTAATAATAAAACCAATAGTTCTCTCTTGGCTCCAGACTACAATTTTATTTTCTCCTTACCTTAAAGTATCTTTTTCCTAACAGATTTCTGGTACATTTATGGTCCTTGAACAAGGACTATATAGATCATTGTGATGTGTTGTGCAGAGACCATACTCTGCAGCAAAAAGAATAGTGGCAGCCTCCAGTTTGACCAATTTTAAGCTGTATTTGGGTAAGTTACTAACTTTTCAAGTCTTCTCACTTGAAAAATGGGGATCTAGTATCTCACAAGGTTGGTTCCCCCCAGCCCCCCCACTGACAACAGGGCTGTTTTGCAGATGAAATGAGATAATACATGTCAATAACCTAGAATGTGTCTGGCGTATAATTCTTCGGTACACATGAGCTCTCCCTTATTTATGCGAGATAGCAAACTCAAGGCACTTTTGGTAGAGGCTAGTACAAAAGGGCCTATCTCTCAAGGACCCTGCAGGGAAGTCCTGGCACTGGTGTTTCATAAATGATGAACCTGAAGCTAAGGGAGTTAATTAAACTCCCAAAGTTTCACAGCTCATATGCCATAGAATTGGTTTTGAGCTCAGAGCTGCCAAGCACCAGAGCTGTACTGTGTTTAGCACCAAACAACACTGTATTGCTTTTCTTCTTAGTTCTGCAGAATTTACTTTGCATGCTTAAATATAACCAATAATCGATCTGAAATTGTAAGCCTTAGTTCCCTCACTTAGACAATAGAAGCATTTCTTACACATTACAGTCATTGTGAAATCTAATTAAAAACATAGGTCTTGCATATTTTACCAGGCTAACAATCCAAATTGATATTTAATGTCAGCATCTGTTATACTTCTTTTTAAAAGACTTATTTATTCATTTTTAGAGAGAGAGTACACGCGTGCGCACATGTGCATGTGTAGGAGTGGGGGCGATGGACAGAGAGAGAAAATCCTCAAGCAGACTCCCTACTGAGTGCAGTGCTCAATCCCACCATCCCAGGGATCATGACCCAGATCTAAACCAAGAGCTGGGCACTTAGCCATCTGAGCCACCCAGGCACCCCAGCATCTGTTATACTCTTAATAATAACACATGAAAGAAATACCTGTTTTTAGGAATAGTTGAAAGCAAAGTCTCCTTATTGACATGCTCACTTTTGGTACCTTGAGGATCAGGATTCTGTGCTGACATAGTTTGTCTTAGGTGATCCATCTCAGCCCTGCACTCAGTCACACCTTTTCTGACAGACTTAGGTGTCCTATGTCTTTGAGAAAGATGTTCACAAGAGATAGAAAGTCCTAGAAGATGAGAGAAATCATCTCAGTATCAAAAAGTTCTTTCAGTCATTTTTCATTATACTGAAGAAGACAGTGCAAGTTCTTCCTATTACCCTACCAACTAGCCTCTTCCATAATGTTTTTTAAAGACAAATGCCTGGGACTTTCAGTTAAAGATAGTATTGAACACACACATTAGATTCTGTTTCCTCTTGATGTCCCACTACTATAACAGAGCAATAACAGAGATCATCTTAAAAGGCAGAATGTTACAAGGACAAAGAATGCCTCCCCTTTTATTACTCAGGAGCTTTTTATTTTTTAAAAAGGTTTTATTTATTTATTTATTTGAGAGACAGAGAGAGAGAGAGCACGCATGCGCACTAGTGTGGGGGGGTGGGGCAGAGGGAGAGGCAGACTCCCCACCTGAGCCAGCAACCCCACATGGGGCTCGATCCCAGGACCCTGAGATTATGACGTGAGCTGAAGACAGACACTTAACCGACTGAACCACAAGGGAGCTGTTACTCAGTTTTTGAAATCTGAAGCACAATTTCAAGGACAAAGGGGACTAAAAAAAGAAACAATAACCAGAAAATTTTGGAAGTTGTAATGTTAGATGAGTGAGTGGGATATTATTTAGTAGACCCAAGAAAATAAATCCTAAGCCACCAGTCACCAGTCAGGAAAGAGGAGAAATGACCCAATTTATACCACGGCATCCCTCAAAAGAATTGGTGGTCTTAAGTATGTCTGGAAGCAGAGATGAAAAGGGAGCTAAAAACAGAAGATCGGTTCAAAGACAGTTTAAAGAAAACAAGTGGAGCCCTTTCCTCATTCTGCACAGGTAGGCAACTGTCATCATGCCCCCACACCCTCACCACCCAGACCAGAAGCCTAGAGAGGCTTATTACCTGAAAAAGTGAAAGAGAAAGTCTCTGGCTTAGGGGATACCAGGTAAGGTTAGGAGATTGGTACTATATGGAAAAGAGGGGATCACAAACAAACAGTTCAGATGCTTAGTTTTTTCCCTCTCACTTGGTTCCTGAAAGGTGGACAGCCAGAATAATACCCTCTGGAAGAATATTTTCTGGGGAACCCGACTAGCCCATAAGAAAAGAATTAAATATAGTGATGTATAGATTCCTAGCATAATGGCCCGGCTAAATCACCCCACAGTAAAGCCCCAATTACCCACGTGCTACTGGACAGAGACCTATTCTTAACCATAAGCAGGCAATGAATGATCACCAGACTCCCAAGGAAATCCTCCAGTACAAGAGATGGAAACAAAAACCAAACAAATGAAAGTTTCTTGGAACAAATATTGACTGTAAAGGGGAAAGAAAACATAAAAGCTATCATTAACATCCTCAGAAAGGTAAGACAGTGCACTTAACAAACAAGTACAGAATGTTATAGAATGGGACATTCCAAGAATGAGAATGAGAAAGAGGTCTTGGGAATTTAAACCATGAGAGCAAAACCAAAAACCAAAACAACCATGAGAGCCAACACGAAAGCTGAGGAAATAAGGAAGTAAAAAACAAGTACAGGAAAAATTATTAAAATGTCTATTTACTAGGAAAAAGATAAAATAGATGTTTCTGAAAAGAAAGATCAGAGAGGACCAAGGAGAGTAAATTCAAGGAACAATTCACACACACACACAAGAACACAAAAAACACATTACACAATTTGAGAAAAAAAATCTACATAGTCGAATAACTCAAGACTCCGACAAAACCCTAAGAACTAAAAGTGGTTGGGACACCTGGCTGGTTCAGTCGGTTAAGTGTCTGCCTTCAGCTCAGATCATGATCCCAACATCCTGTACTGAGCCCCACATCTGGCTCCCTGCTCAGCAGGACACCTGCTTCTCCCTCTGTCTGCCCCTCCCTGCTGCTTGTGCTCTCATACTCGCTCTCTCTCTGACAAATAAAATCTTAAAAAAAAAAAAAAAAAAAGAAAGAAAGAAAAAGAAAACAAAAGAGAACTAAAAGTGGCTGCCTCTAAGGAGTGACAAATGGGGTGAGGGAGGCTTCCTTGGGAGACTTCTGCTTTGTAACAAGCCTCATACAAACCATGTGCTCTATAATGAGAACTCAGTTTTAACAAGATAGATTTGGGCCATAAACCTTAATCTCCCCAGCCGTAAATGCCAAGTTGGGTACATGAAAGAACAGTGATGAGTTCCTTGGGAAGTTAGTGGCAAGGAGCCATGTTACTAGCAGGAGGCAATTCCTGGGTTTGTTGGAAGTAAAACTGCTTAGAGTAAAGAATCCAAACGAAACCACATCAGGTGTGATAGCTAAACTGACAGGAAGGTTATATATAATATACTTGAGGTGATAAATTTCCATTTTAATATAAATATTAGATAGCAGCTCAAGTTAATGTTCAGAAAATTTCCCTGCGGACACAGTTAAATAATAGGGAGAAAAATATCCCTATTCAGCTGATTGGTATCTGAAGAGGGCCTGGCCCCTTTCTCCTTGAAAACAAACATCTAGCACTTAAAGCACTGATAGACGTGTCCACCAAAACTATGGAAGAGATTATTTCAGCTCTGACCTTTCATCACGTGGCTTTTAAATAATTTCTGTCTACGTATATAAATTCAATCTAATAAAGACAGCCTATGAAAAATAGCTACTGAAAAATCATAAAAATTATAATATCAGTTAGAAATCAGCTGGAAAATCATTAGAAGGATGGTTTCCTAAAGTATTAAAAGCTGGTTTCACTGGAATATTTTTAAATTAGGAAATTTAGTACATTCACTGTTTCATAAAATGAGAATTTTTAAATACAAATGGAAACTAAACCAAACTTCTGCTTTCTATAAGCTTCATTTTAAAGCACAGCTAAAGAAGGGTGAGGGTTTGATGCCTGAGATGCTTGCAGCTTAATTCTAACCCAACTGATTAACCTGAAGAAAATCACCTGACTTCTCATGCTTCCATCATGTCCCTTACCTCTTGGGATCCTGTGACCTACACAGGACCGTGAATTAAGTGGTAATAACGGATGTGAAATCGCTTAGAAAATATAAGAGCCATTTTATTTTATTGATTTATTTTTTAAAGATTTTATTTATTTATTTGTTAGAGAGAGAGAGAGAGAGAGAGAGAGAGCGAGCACAGGCAGACAGAGTGGCAGTCAGAGACAGAGGGAGAAGCAGGCTCCCTGCCAAGCAAGGAGCCCGATGTGGGACTCGATCCCAGGATGCTGGGATCATGACCTGAGCCGAAAGCAGCTGCTTAACCAACTGAGCCACCCAGGCGTCCCTAAGAGCCATTTTAGAAGACACAGCACATTTCATCTAACCATATACATCCAAACACGCCTTGCATATGTGAGTGAGCATGTAGTCTACTTTCCCGACTCAAAGAGACTTGGTGGGCCTTCATATGAAAACTATTTTCGACCTCTTACCTAAGCTCTCATTTAACCCAAGTATTTCTCTCGATGAGTCTTAGCAGAAAAACTAACCTGAGAAGGATTTAACAGGACTTTCGATTCTGAAAAATCCAGCATCAAACACTATTTTATCAACTTCCTTCGGCATTACAGAGGATGCTGCCTCCACAGGTTCTTCCTGCTTCATCCTCTCTCTCATTGCATTTTTTATGGCAGCGAGGCGATTTCTAGCTGCAATTCTTCCGCCATCGTCCTGTTTGGGCTTACTTGCTACCCCTGAGACAACTTTCTTCTGCGAAGAGAAATTATGACATGTATTAAAGCTATTCGTTATCATCTTACAAGAAAAACAATTAAAACATACATAAAATATTAAACACAGTCATCATATACTAAGCAGGTTCTCTGTATGTGCTAACAATGCCAGAGGCAAAGGTAAAGGACAAAGCCAGTGCCCTCGAGGAGTTCACAGCTTAAGGAAGGGCTAGATAGAGATACTAAGAATAACAAATGTCAAGATAGAGACAAAATCAGACGGCTATAAGAGAACATAAGACTATCACCTAAGTCAATCCTCAGAGTCATCAAGAAAGGCTGACAGAAGTAGCCCCTGAGCTGGAATCACGGTTAGCCAGGCTACAAGATGGAATGAGGAAAGAACTGGGCACAGAGAACAGCATGTTTGCAAAGCCGGAAGCAAAAGAAAGTACAGAGGAGGTAAAGTGGAAGGAGGTAAGCAACAGGTAGACTATAAAATCCCTTGCAGGTAACGATTTTAGGGAGCTACATTTTTACAGAGGACATAGGAATAGAGCTTATCAATGATTTGTAATCAGTAGAGTAATATCATCAACTTTGTGATTCAGAAAGGCCATTTTGTCTATGGCCCAGAGAAGGGACTGGAGGGTTAAAGCCAGTTAGGAAGGAGACTACTGTGCTGATAATGAGAAAAGATGATAGTGGTTAGGTTAAGGAGGAAAAATGGAAAAACACGAATGGCTTCAAGAAATATCTTAAGGGGGACGCCTGGGTGGCTCAGTGGGTTAAAGCCTCTGCCTTCGGCTCAGGTCGTGATCCCAGGGTCCTGGGATCAAGCCCCGCATCGGGCTCTCTGCTCAGCGGGGAGCCTGCGTCCTCCTCTCTCTCTGCCTGCCTCTCTGTCTACTTGTGATCTCTGTCTGTCGAATAAATAAATGAAATCTTTAAAAAAAAAAAAAAGAGATATCTTAAGGGGGCAAACTGAGAGGAGCTGGCAGTCTATTGGATGTGTGTGTGGTGGAGATGATGAAACAGAGAATGGACTAAAGAAGATAGCCAGGTTTCTACCTTGGACACCTAGTGAGATGCCAATACTATTCTCTGAGACAGAAACAGTGATGTGTGTGCAGATGATTTTAGTTTGGAACATACTGATTTTAAGGTACATGGAGTCAGGCTATATAGAGTTAGAGCTTAGCACTAAGTGTGGTTTGCAATACAGATATGGGATTTATCACAGGATAGTAAGACTGTACAGGAAGAATGTGGAAGAAAAAAAAGCAGAGTTGAGGTAGGAATATGGATATCACAAACATGTAAGGGATAAATGGAAAACCAAACTGCAAACATGACTAAAGAATGGGCACAGAGGCAGGAGGAGAATCAGAATATAATTTCAAGAAGGAGGGAATCAACCACATTTAATCCTGCAGGGGGATTAGATTTTAAAAGTAATTAACTAATAATTCAGTGACTAGAGAATCAATACCCTTGGTGATAACTATTCTAGAGGCAGAGAGAGAGGCGAAGCTGAATTGCAGTGAGTTGGAGAGAGAAGCGAGAACCAACATAATAGCAACAGAGTATAGACAGCTTTTTCTGGAAGATTGTCTGTGATTAGGAGTTGGGAACATCACAAGATGTTTTTTTTCTTTAATGGAAATAAAGATAAATTAAATTCGAATCCAACTAATTTAGACCCTTAAACATGTCTAAAAACTGATGGAAAAGAGAGGAGAAAGGAGAAAACAAGGCTAAATGATGGAATGAGAGATCAATGAAGAAGCGGTCAGAGGGGAGGGTGTCAAAGTATTAGGTAATAGTTTTAGTTTATTTGTCCCATAATCTTAACAGCAACCTGTAGAATAAAGTAAGAGGAGACAGAGACACCTGGTGATAAGGGACAGAATTACAAGGCTCTGACTGAATGTCATACTGACACAGCCATTATCTGCAGCGCTAATGACATTCATGTTTCCAGGACCAGGTACTCAATAAGAAATACCCACAGTGGTTTCAAAATATTCCAGCTTTCTTCCCTGTTTCACAGATCTGAAATCCATTCATTTAATTTAGTCACCTGTCATGAGACTCCATTAGTAAAATGACACTGTAATAGGTTTTTTTAATATTCTACCACTTTAAACTCCTACCATAGGATTTAAAACAGATCTTATTTGGATTACATAATAATAACCAATTTAGAAACCTGATTCTAAACCAAAGGTCTTCTTCTAAAATATAAAGAAAAACTGGCAACATGCAGAGTGGTTTGAGAAGCATCCATCCGCCCAAGAACATTTGAGTTCAAAACATTACTAGAAACAAATAGATAAGAATGGAAATGTATCATGTTAACAAAGCAAATTTTACAGAAAATAAGAAAATTTACAAGATAAAGCATAGAGAAGAAGATAGATGTTCTAAAGAGCCATTTGTTCCTCTCTGCTATTTAAGAATTCTTTCATTTGAAATAGATCACTCAAAAGATTACATAAAAGAAAGGTGGCATAGCTTACTAAGAAACACAGATTCTGGAATGAGAAAGTCTGGCCCTGAAACCTAGCTCCACCTTTGGCAAGTAATTTCTGGTTGTGAGGTTCCTCAACCGTAAAATGGGGAGAACAGAACCCACTTTACAGGATTGTTGTGATGATTAAATGAGTTTATACAAGTAAAATACATGGGATAGTACTTGGTGCAGACAACACATTGTATGAATTATGTAGTACTACTATTATAATTATAACAAAATGGAGATGCACAATTTGCAGCATAAAACAAACATGCAGATACCCACTGTTTAGTAACTTAGAAGCCCTCTAGGCGTCCCAATTCAATTACGGCCCCTCTATCCCTCCAGATTTAACGCTGAATTTAGTGTTGACCATTTCCTTATTCTTTCTTCAAAGGCAATCAGGACATTGTAAGTAACATATGGAACTTTATTTGAAAAAGATGAAAAATCTGAAGCTAAATGTTTTCAAAGCTTAAAAATAAAAATTTGTTAAAGTAGAAGAGTCTGTATTAGAAATTTGGATATAAAACCACAAACTTACCCGAACAATTTTTTTGCTTATATTATTATTGTTCTGCCATCCAGATTCCTCAAGTTTGGTCAAATTGTTGAATTTTTGGTTTACATCTTCTATCTGTTAGTAAATAAAGTACAAGTTTATCAGATTAAAGCTAACCACTGAAGCTTCAAAAAACATTGGGAATGGTGACTTGGACTAGTGGCATATAATTTAGACTAAGTCATTCTCAATTTAGTTTTCAAATCAAGAATTCTCTTTTTAAGGATTTTATTTATTCAATAGAGAAAGAAAGCACAAGCAGGGGGAGTGGCAGGCAAAGGGAGAAGCAGACTCCCCACTGAGCAAGAGCCTGAGGTGAGACTGATTTAAGACTCGATCCCAGGACTCTGGGATTATGACATGAGCCGAAGGTAGTCACTTAACCGACTGAGCCACCCAGGCATCCCCCGAAAAAAGAATTCCTATGGTAAACTGCTGTTATTTTTGGTTTTACAAGCTTCCAATATCTACATAAAAAGGGTCAAATATGAAGAACCCTCCTAATTTATTTTTGACCATTAAAATGTAGGAGCTATTTTAGATGTTTTTGTATCCTAAATTATACAATGTGAACACAGAACACAATATGTCTTCTTCTTCTTCTTTTTATTTTTAAACACAATGTCTTTTGCAAGTACTTTCTCTCAGTCTGTGGCTTGCCTTCTCATTCTCTTGATACAATGTCATTTTAAAAGATTCAAGTAATATATCCACTAGCAGGATGAGAATGTATGACCCTTATCCTCCGGGTATGATCCTCATCTCTTCTAGTTATCTGAAGTGGTGCTTTTGGTGTGCCACTTTAGGGAAGATCAGAACAAGCCTTCCCACATTCCAGTCAGGGCTTACATTAACCTCCACCGGGTCTAGAACACATAGCTCCTAGAGAGGTCACTGTGCAGACATAAACAAGATGGGAGGCCAAAGATGGCGTCAGTGATGTCAGTGTATGATCTTTATCCATCTGGTATTTCCAGTCTCCCCCAAAGAGGTCACCACTGTTTAGCAAACTGCCCACATTCCTCTACTATGCATATATACACATATGTATTCTTAGTAAAAAATGTAATTATCATTGCTCTGTCAAATAAATAAATAACATCTTTAAAAAAATAAATAAAAATAAAAATGGCCATTTTGTGTTTTTTAGTGTTAATTGATATATTTGAAGATTTTTTTTAAAGATTTTATTTATTTATTAGTTAGAGAGAGAGAGAGAGAGCGAGCACAGGCAGACAGAGAGGCAGGCAGAGGCAGAGGGAGAAGCAGGCTCCCTGCCGAGCAAGGAGCCCGATGTGGGACTCAATTCCAGGACGCTGGGATCATGACCTGAGCCGAAGGCAGCTGCTTAACCAACTGAGCCACCCAGGCGTCCCTATTTGAAGATTTTTGATGTCTTCGTATTGTTTATGTTTATCACCTACTGATCATATCCCAACTTCGGCTGTTGGGAGCCTCTTCAAGTTAGCTCCGGGGGAACTCTTTTTTTTCCTTTAAGAACTGTTTTGAGGTTTGGGACGCCTGGGTGGCTCAGTTGGTTAAGCAGCTGCCTTCGGCTCAGGTCATGGTCCCAGCGTCCTGGGATCGAGTCCCACATCGGGCTCCTTGCTTGGCAGGGAGCCTGCTTCTCCCTCTGCCTCTGTCTGCCACTCTGTTTGCCTGTGCTCGCTCTCACTCTCTCTCTCTAACAAATAAGTACATAAATAAATCTTAAAAAAAAAAAAAAAGAACTGTTTTGAGGTTTAATCTAATATTATAAAATTTACCAGTTCTAAATGCACAATTCAGTGATTTTCAGTAAACTGGCAGAGTTGTGCAACCATTGCCACAATCCAAATGTAGAATATTTTTAGCATAAAAGATCTTCTTTCCTATGTGTTAGTCAATCCCCATTCCCACTCCCAGCTCCAAGCAAGTGACTCTTTGTGGATTTGCCTTTTCTGGACAGTTTATATTAAAGAGAATAATACAATATATAGTCTTTTGTATGTGGCTTCTTTCACTTAGCATGATGTTTTTGAGGTTTTTCCATGTTGTAACATGTATCTGTACTTCATTGCTTTACATCACTGAGGAGCATTTCATTGTATAAATACATCACTCTCTAGTCACCAGTTGGGGGGACACTTGGATTGTTTTTACTTTGGTGATGATGAATAATCTTCTGTGAATATACACGCAGAAATCTTAGGGTGGACAATTGTTTTAATTTCTCAGGGGGTAAACATCTAGATATTGCTGGGACATATAGTAAGTTTACATTTAACTTTTTAAGAAACTGCCAAGCTATTTTCCAAAGTGATTGGAACATTTTACTTTCCCATCAAAGCGTATGAGTTTTCCTAGGATTCTGCATCCTCAGACATTAACTTCATATTCTAACTTTCTATAGAATCTTATATTTCTGCTCTCATAGTTTTTAACTTCAAAGAGTAATTTTTGTTGTTCTTGGAGTGTTCTTTTTTTAATAGCTGCTCTTATTTGGCAGAGGAAATGTCTGGTCTCTTTTGAGAATACTAACATTTGCATTTAAAAGTTCTTTTCTCCTTTATTATCCTCATTTCCTCCAGCCAAAAAGCTTTCTTCCTGCGGTGCTTTAACTTATTTTTTCCCCTCAGGTTTGAGGCTTCCCTCAAATGTCTAATGATTATTGGCTACTGGTTCCTGAAATAATATTTTATATGTTAATCTCTAAGTTAAAGTCAAAAAGCTATAGAAAGTGTCATGTTCTCCCACACCTTTCCTGATCTTCCTAGTGAGTCCCACTATCATAGCACTTCGTACATTAGAGTGCAATTATATGTCGTGTCTGACTCTCTAATAAGTTACAAACTTCTCTGGGAGAGAGAATGTGCCTTGTTTTCCAACTCCTGGTATGATGCCTGGCACACAGTAAGAACTCAGTAATTGCTAGATGATCTTAATTAGTAAAGACTAAGTTTGCTCATTTTTCTCAAATATAGTCACTATAGTCTATAAAACAGTTGAATATAATCTCAATTTCCAAACCCTATAGAAATCATCCTGACAACATAGGAAAGAAGTGGACATCAGTTATAACATTTAGACAGTACTGGGGCGCCCAGGTGGTTCAGTCAGTTAGGAATCCAGCTCTTGGTTTCAGCTCAGGTCATAATCTCAGGGTTTTAAGATTGAGCCCCATGATAGGCTCCATGCTCAGTGGGGAGTCTGCTTAAATTCTCTCTCCCTCTACCCCTCCCACCACTTGTGCTCTCTTTCCTGCAATATAATCAGTCAATCAATCTTTAAAATTTAGACAGTGCTTTACAATTTATAAAGATATTAGCTAATACCTCATTTAATATTACAGGTACCTAAAATCAGCTCCCATTATCCCCATTTTATTTTTACTAACCCCATTTTCAAAAAGACCTACTCAGAGTTAATACAAAGAAAATGCTTAACTACATACCTGAAAACTAACCATATCCCAAAATCCATCCAGATCTGTACAGGTAGTCTCCTTTTCCCCTCGTTTATATTCACAATTGTCCACCAGTCCTTCAAACTGCCTGAACCTTTCTTTCATAAGGAGTCTTGTTTGCCCAACTGCTGTGCGAATGAGATCTTTAGCTAAAGGAAATATGAAGTTTTTGAAAGTTAAAGGACAAAACTGGACCTTTATTGCTAGCCCACCAGCTGATAAGAAGACCTCAAAGTAAATAACCTCGGGCTTATAGAATCAAATTCTTACCTTCATGCAAAACAAAAAATACCACTACAAAACTTTACTTTACAAATACTGAGCATTCACTATCTGTTTCAATTCCTGATAAAAATTAGCAATATTCATTCTCATACATATTGCTGTACAATCAATAGCACTCTCCTTGTATTTAATAAGAATTCAATCACAAACAACTCATCACACATCAGTATCTATGAAAGATTTCACACTGACAAAACACATGATTTTTTTTCTAAATAGCTTCCCCAAATAAGTAAGATTAAAGAACTTTCCTGAAAACCTATTCCATATTGATTTAGGTAATTTTCATTTAGAAAAATATTTATGTTTGATTAGACAATAACAGTTACAGATGCCACTCATAGTTGTATCAATTGAATAATGGGTAAATGTCTAATTTTCAGGAATAACAATCAATATTCTAATTACTTAAATCTTTGAAATCATGTACCATTTTAGCACAGAGATATTAGCAAACATATGTTGAGATATGAAAAATTCTTGCTGCTTTGAATAACAATGTAACCAGTTCAGGTGGACAACCCTAGATCTTTGTTTTGGATAAATATAACCATATTTTAAAAACCAAAGTTAAAACAAAAAATATAAATATTCCCTCACCATCATCTGGAATGTCCAATTCAAGCTTCCTATCCCACTCAAGGCAGTGCGAAGTTAACTTCTCAGTTTCTGACTGAAGAATATTTCTAAAATTATGACATACATTTCAGTTTTATTAAATGTTACTTATACTAATACCAAAGTACTCACATTCTGAATACATAACATTAGGAAGGTTTAAAACATAGTCACAATGTTAATTTTTCAGAGCTGATGCTGACTTTCTGAATTGTGATACATTAAAATCCACAAATCCAAGTTGATACACTATGTTCCTCTTTCTACACCTAAAACATACCCAGATGGTTAATGCCAAGAGCCACTTTTCACACTAGTATTTCCAATTTCTTCCATTCTTATTTTTTAAAGCCTTTATACAATCAGATGTTCCTTACTTCTGTTATTAGTTCTTTGTTATTGCCCATGGAACTAAGACCAACCCAACTCTCAAGAGTAGGTTGAAGCTAAAAACCGTTAAGTATGAAATTACAATGATAGAACCTTACTGATTCTCTATAATTATTAGGCTTTGCTTGCCACTCCAAAGGTA
The DNA here is from genome assembly GCA_003697995.1 of Taxidea taxus jeffersonii. Lineage (NCBI taxonomy): Eukaryota > Metazoa > Chordata > Mammalia > Carnivora > Mustelidae > Taxidea > Taxidea taxus. The sequence continues at coordinate 152,168 of ML108177.1, read as the reverse complement.
GTGTTTCTCAACGGAGTTCAATTTTGTTCCCTAGGACACATTTGACAATGTCTAGAGGCATTTGTGTGTCATGAACCAGAGGAGCACTACCAGCCAAGGATGTTACCAAACAACCTACAATGCAGAAGATGGTCCCCACCAACAATTATCTTGTCTAAGATGTCAATAGTGCCAAGGTTAAGAAACACTGGCCTAAGGTAACCGTAATCTGTTTCTTTCTGAAAAGCATCCTCACAGGAGAAACTGAGGATAGTTTTGTTTCTTAGAAAAAAACTTCAGCTGTTTATATCCAGTGGCATGACAGAGGATGACTTAATTTACGAGAAAAGAGAACTGGATTAGATCTGACATTATCTAGTTGGATAAAAAAACACAATGGACTTAGATAAATTGCCAAAATCCTTTATAATTCTAAAATTTTGTGCTCTAAAAATAATTGAAGCAGCTTTCAAACATATAAAAAGATACTCATTCATAATTGAATAAATATTGAGACTATAAGACAGGATAATATTTCTTACCTACTTAATTGGCAAAGCTCAAAATATTGTTAACATTATATTGGAAAAGGTATGAGAATGTTCTTGCTATGTTCATTCAATAATAGCAGCATGGGGGCGCCTGGATGGCTTAGGCACTTAAGGGTCAGACTCTTGATTTCAGTTCAGGTCATGATCTTGGGGTTGTGAGATGAGTCCTGCATGAGACTCCATGCTGGGCTGGAGTCTGCTTAAGATTCTCTCTTTCCCTACCCTTCTGCCCCTCTGCCCCTCGCTGCATGCACACATGCTTGCTCTCAAAAAAAGGAAAAGAAAAGAACAACATATAAAACATGTATGTGTGCATGCCTGCACGTGAACTATAATTTAGAAAATTTGAATACTGATGGGATATTTTATGACATCAAGTAATTATTATGATTATGTTAACCACAATAAGTATTATGGTCATGCTAACAGGAGTCTTTAACTTTGAAAAATACCGACAAAAATATTTATGGATGAAGTGATATGATTATCTGGGATATTCTTAAAATATCTTGAGTCAGAAGTATATGGGAATAAATATGAAACAAGATTGACCATGAGTGATGGGGGCTCAGTGTACAAGTCTCTGTACTTTCGTACGTGTTTAAAATTTTCCACAAAAAAAAAAAAATAGCGGCATTAAATCATTTCCTGTGTAATGTGGAATATTGGGGCCTTTCTCCAAATGCAGTCCTCTGATTTGTTTCCAAGGTCTGTAGGTGACATGGTTGAGGTTTCCCAAATAGGATGTTAATTTTCACTCTTCATAGTTGGAGAAAAGTAATCCTATCTCATGATTTAGTAGGCCAAAGAGCTTCCTACCATCTCCCACTATCCTTCTTTTATAAATATTAACTTGGTTTTTTTTGGGAGGGGAAGGAAGTAGGAGAAAATAGGAACTCCCCAAACCTTATTGAAGGAAATGTAAATTGAGGTCATTACATATTTTCACATGAGAGAATTGGAAAGTATACAAGGTTGTTCTTTGTGGCCTTGAGTGTATCAGTAAAAGACCTGAACTCAATGTAAATAACCAGCAACAGCAATCAATTTACTATTAAGTCAATTGTGGTTCCTCCACATAATTGGATACTATGTGGTCACTAAACACTCACACATATACCCACACCCCCAAACAAAACAACAAAACGAAAAAGCTCTTTAATAATTAAAATGGAGGGGCGCCTGGGTGGCTCAGTAGATTAAGGCCTCTGCCTTCGGCTCAGGCCATGATTCCAGGATACTGAGATCCAGACCCACATGGGGCTCTCTGCTCAGCAGGGAGCCTGCTTCCTTCTCTCTCTCTCTGCCTGCCTCTGCCTACTTGTGATCTGAATCTGTCAAATAAATAAATAAAATCTTAAAAAAAAAAAAAAGAATTAAAATGGAGGGGGCACCTGGGTGGCTCAGTGGGTTAAAGCCTCTGCCTTTGGCTCAGGTCATGTTCCCAGGGTCCTGGGATCGAGCTCCACATCAAGCTCTCTGCTCTGCAGAGAGCCTGCTTCCTCCTCTCTCTCCCTGCCTGCCTCTCTGCCTACTTGTGATCTCTGTCTGTCAAATAAATAAATAAAATCTTAAAAAAAAAAAAAAAAGCCTCTGCCTTTGGCTCAGGTCATGATCTCAGGGTCCTGGGATTGAACCCCACATCAGGCTCTCTGCTCGGCGGGGAGCCTGCTTCCCCCCTCTATCTCTGCCTGCCTCTCTGCCTACTTGTGATCTCTCTCTGTCAAATAAATAAATAAATAAAATCTTAAATTAAAAAAAAAAAAAGAATTAAAATGGAATGTCTCCTACAATAAATTAAATGAAAACAGAATAGTAAGCTATTATTTGTATAACAAAAGGAAAAAATATGTATGTTTGTCTCTCTGTACATGTTACCTATCTCTGAAAGTTTCCACAAAGCATGAATAACACTTGCCTCCATGGAAGGTTTGAATTGCAGAATTAGGAGACAGTTGAGAAAGGGCTTCTCACTTGTACCTTTTTCTACCTTTCAAATCAGAAACCACACGAATGAAAATACTAGCTACTGAAAAATATATTTTAAAAAATAAATGAAAATCATCCAGAGTCTCATTCATCTATTATATTAAGGTTAAAATAGTTTAATTTTTGTTTTAAATATGTACACATTAGGGGCACCTGGGTGGCTCAGTGGGTTAAAGCCTCTGCCTTCAGCTCAGGTCATGATCCCAGGGTCCTGGGATCGAGCCCCGCATCGGGCTCTCTGCTCAGCGGGGAGCCTGCTTCCCTTCCTCTCTCTCTGCTTGCCTCTCTGCCTACTTGTGATCTCTCTCTGTCAAATAAATAAATAAAATCTTAAAAAAAAATAAATATGTACACATTAATACAAATTCTTCCACTAGGAACAGATGGACAAACCTGAAATATGGCACGTCATGGTGGGGCTGAGATACCTGATCTTCGTTTATTTCAAGTGATAGGACTTCTTTTATTGTAAGGCCATTTGAATTTTTAGTAGTCTCATCTTTATTTAAGACATGTTCTACAAAGAAAACACCACATATAAATTTCAAAGCATTTTTAAAATGACATTCCCTACAAAAGACAAATTTTAAAAATCCTTCCATTCCTTTTGTTGTTGAATTTTAACATTTTATTTCTGCTTCAATGATTTCATTTACCACATCTCCTCTAAAAGATCTTGATGATTTCATCTCTTCAAATTTACATTTATTTTCTCCTTTTTCTCAGTCTGCATTCCTAATCCGAGATATCTTTCCCCATGTTTCCCATCTCTTCTAACCTTGTGGGGTTCGAAAACAAATCTCTGATAAATCACAATCCAGAAGGCAAGTAAACATTTAATTGAAATACTATACCTTTATTCCAAACTGTTAGAGAACCCAAAGGACACTGTAGTTTATCTGAATCTTGATGTACTGCCTGCACAGAGTAAGTTTTACATTTTTGAGCCAAAATTTCTTTTGTCACTTCTTGAGTCTTATCACTGAAAACAAGAGCAAAAATATACTTCATGAAGCATGAATCCTATACATCTAATTGAAGGATTTCAAAATTACACTGCTTTTTAAAAACCTGGGATAAAAATAGAAATGTATTGGGTTTTTAAAGTTTGTTTATTTAATCTCTATACCCAGCGTGGGGCTTGAACTCACGATCCCACAATCAAGAGCTGCAGGCTATTCTGACTGAGCCAGCCGGGTGCCCCAGAAATATGTTCATTTTAAAAACAATATATCTACTCCAGAGCAGAAAAATTTAAACACTTATATAGTGGGGATGCCCATCTTTACTAATTGTAATGAGATCTAAAGATTTGAAGATATCTTAATGGAACAAACACTTAATAGTCTCGCTGCTGCTGAGCAGTTTCTAGTAAATTTGCCAACAGCCAGTCTGCAAAATAATCTTGCCTTTTAAAGATTCCAAGTGATCCCACCATAAGCCCTGCTCCCCACTTTGCAAGTTAATCACTTTTGCCTTAGAGGTAACTTTTCTAAAGTAAAATCAGCAAAAAAACACAAACAAAGCCCATGTCTGATCTACAGTATTATAGCAATTATTTCTAATACTTTATTTCTAAGTGTTAAAATAGTCACTTATTAAAAGCAACAAAACACATTGTACTGTCAAAATAATGTTAATAACAATGCACAGGAAATAGCAACTGTCAAATAGATTATTGTAGCCTTCTGAAGAATTCTTTTAAAAACCAAATTTTCACGATTTACAATTAAATAAACTAAATAAGAACTTTTAAAAAGCACAGGCTAATTCTAAGAAAGGCATTTGTTACCCATCTTTGCAAGAAATTCATTATTAACATCACGTTCTTACACTTCCGTTTTTAAAGGGGTCCAGGTATAACTGGGTGTCAAGAAAGCATTGGCACTTCTGGGAGTCATAGGTGTTACTTGATAGGTCTTCAGACCATCCAGTGGCTGAAACATAAAATCCTGAGGTGCGAAGGAATTCTTCCCTTTCATTTTTGCAGTATTTGTCTTAGGTAAGTTCTCCATCTTTGGTAAGATTCTGTTTGGATCCATTCTCTTTGTTGCACTGGTTTGTGAATCCAAAGTATTTTCTTCACTATCGACTTTGAAAGAAACAACCTAGTTGTGAATAAACAGAATAGAGTGAGAATTCTTCTTCTGGGGATACAGTTGACCAATTCTTACAGGACTGAAAATGTGGAAGCTGAGATGTATGTCCCACAAACATGATTTAAATAGACAAAAACAAATACAGTGAAATGAGTACAAGGAATCATAAGACCAGCTGCAATAAACCATTACTATGATCCAGAAAGAGAGAGAACCAATCTTCATTATAGGAATAAATAATAGGTTTTAGGTGTTACAACACATTAAAATATATGTGGAAAGGGGCGCCTGGGTGGCTCAGTGGGTTAAAGCCGCTGCCTTCGGCTCGGGTCGTGATCCCAGGGTCCTGGGATCGAGCCCCGTATCGGGCTCTCTGCTCTGCGGACAGCCTGCTTCCTCCTCTCTCTCTCTGCCTCTCTGCCTACTTGTGATCTCTGTCTATCAAATAAATGAAAAAAAAAAAAAAAAATTAAAATATATGTGGAAAAATTAACTCACCTAACAAATACAGACCTTTTTATACTTAGAATATGCTGATAATTACAACAGATTTAGAATCAGAAATCCAGTGTTTATTAGATGACTACTCTTGTCAAGTACCAAATCCTTTTAGCAAATCATCTCAATTATAAATAACCTTGTTATAGAAGCAAGATTATTTTTCAATGTTACACAGTAAGATGAACCATATAAAATGTGAAGCATATCTTCTTTTTCAAGTCAATTTAATTGTTTTTTTTTTCACTTGAGATATAATCAACATATTACATTAGTTTTAAGTATGTAACATGATTCAATATTTGTATATATTGTGAAACGATCACCACAGTAAGTCTAGTTAATACCATACATAGTTATAGAACTTTTTTCTTGTGACGAGAACCTTTAAGATCTACTCTCTTAGTAACTTTCAAATATGTAATACGGAATTATTAACTACAGTCACTATGTGATATGTTATATCCCAGGACTTATTTATTTTGTAACTGGAAGTTTGTACCTTTTGACTTCCCCTCATCCAGTTCATGTACTCATTTAAACATAATTTTTGGAAGTTTCTATGTTTCTGATTTTTGACAAGATGTAAACAGGAACCAGAGTATTTCAACCTGGACAAGAATTTAAGGGTGACAATGTCCCTGAGGCCAACATGGCAGTGAAAGTAAAAACCTAGGCTAACCCTTATGGAGGAAATCAATCTTATGGGAAGAACTATGAGATCCAGTTGCTTGCTTATGAAGGTTTATCCTATATTGCCTTCCTTGAAGGAGCTAAGTTTGATTCTTGGAAGACTCTAGCCAGGTTTCTTATACTTTGGCAAAACTTTTATTTTCAGGGTTAAGGAACTGTAACATGGATCATAAGCCAAGGAATTGGGTCCTCAAATTGGTGGCTGTTTTTTGAAGGCTCTACTAGGCTCTACACTAGATGCTGTCAGAAATTTAGCTTATTTCATGGGACACCTGGATGGCTCAGCCTGTTAAGCATCTGCTTTCAGCTCAGGTCATGATCTTAGGTTCCTGGGGACTCCTTGCTCAGCGGGGAGCCTGCTTTTCTTCAGCCTGCTGTCCCCTTGGCTTGTACTCTCTAACAAATAAATAAATAAAATCTTTAAAAAAAGAAATTTAGGTTATTTCATACTTTTTAAAAAAAAGATTTATTTGAGAAAAGATTTATTTATTTGCATGAGCAGGAGGGACAGAGGGAGAGAGAAAACATCTCAAGCAGACTCCACACTGAGCATGGAGCCTGATGCAGGGCTCAGTCCCAGGACTCTCAGATCATGACCTGAGCTAAAACCAAGAGTCGGATGCTTATCTGACTGTGCCAACCAGGTGTCCCAGGTTATTTCATTCTTTTTTTTTAATTTTTTTATTATTTATTTATTTGACACACAGAGATCACAAGTAGGCAGAGAGGCAGGCAGAGAGAGAGGGGAGAAGCAGGCTCTCTGCTGAGCATAGAGCTCAATGCGGGGCTCGATCCCAGAACCCTGGGATCATGACCCGAGCCGAAGGCAGAGGCTTTAACCCACTGAGCCACCCAGGCGCCCCGGTTATTTCATTCTTAAAACTACTTTATGTGGGGACGCCTGGGTGGCTCAGTTGGTTAAGCAGCTGCCTTCGGCTCAGGTCATGACCCCAGCGTCCTGGGATCGAGTCCCACATCGGGCTCCTTGCTTGGCAAGGAGCCTGCTTCTCCCTCTGCCTCTGCCTGCCACTCTGTCTGCCTGTACTCGCTCTCTCTCTCTCTGACAAATAAATAAAATAAAATCTTTAAAAAAAAAACAAAAAAACTACTTTATGTAAAGTATTGCATGTTAGAGATGGGAAAACAAACTCATAACTTGCCCAAGGTTATCTAGCTAATTGGAAGCAGAGACAATATTCAAAGTCATGCCTAAATGAATCCAAAGTCAATATATTTCACCCTATCCCATCTCTTAGTGAATTTCCGTGTGAAGGTTTCTGTCAGCTGTATTATTGATTTCTCTATCTCCTGTTAACCAAATTATGCTTTCTCTAGCTATAAAGCTCTGAAGATATAATACTTGAAAGACAACAACAACAGTAAATCCTTTTGATGCTTCTTTATGGCTCAAGACGTTTTAACACACATTAACACACATGCAGCTTAACCCTCTTGAAACAGTTCGGTATGCTTAATTTCAACTTTATGAAAGTAGCAATAAGATTTTCAAAGTATCTAGAAATAAACAGGTGTTTATACTTTACCTTGTCAGGTTTTGTTTCTATCTTTTTGGCAGGTCTTCCTTGATTTGGTGCCTTTCTTTCTGTTTCATTATCTAAAATAAAAGTGAAATAAGACAGCCATTTTGACTAGATAGAAAATGCTGCTTTTAAAGTATCAGGTAATTTGGAAAAGGGAAAAAGGCAACAAGAAGAATGTATATCTTAAAGGATTTTTTGATAAAGAGTAATAAATGAGGTAAAAACAGATGAAATTTCCTGCCAAGTATAGGCCATCTGTTTTCAAAACAAAACCAAGGTGTCAAGGTATTTTACCTTTTGCCTCTGACTACCAAATACCTATTTGTTATAGAAAATTAGGAAAATAAAGAATAGCACAAAAAACCCACAACATTTTAAAAAAATAACCCAAGGGGCGCCTTGGTGGCTCAGCGGGTTAAAGCCTCTGCCTTTGGCTCAGGTCATGATTTCATGGTCCCTGCATCGGGCTCTCTGCTCAGCAGGGAGCCTGCTTCCCCCCCCCGCCCCCCACCGCCTGCTGCTCTGCCTACTTGTGATCTCTGTCAAATAAATAAATAAAATCTTAAAAAAAAAACCCAAGATTACATTATTCAGTAACAATCACTGTTGACACTTTAGGATATATTTTTCCAGTTTTATCCTAAGTTCACATATTCACATACATATTTTAGGATTGTGATCATACTGCTCAGAATTTGATCTGTTATTCTTTGTGCCCTTAACCTATCATGTTCTTTCACAACACTGTACTTCGATGTTTACATTGTATTTCGCCAAATGGATGGGCTCTAACTTATTTGGGTCATTCATTTCTGTCTTGGAAGCGCTGCTAACACTAGATCAGGTACTTCCATCTTTGAGCACACACTGTGTGTAATTGGCTGCTGAGGCATGGAAACTACCTTGGGAACCGGAATCTCCTATTTCCTTGCTTCTTATTCAGAGTTGTACATGATGATTTTTAAAACTGAACCCAAAAGCATCAAAAGACCAAAACATCCTAGAACAGCCCCTGGTCAAGAAATAGTTCTTACCATTAGTGGCTCTTGCGACTGGCTTTTCTGTTGTAGTAGAGGAGACTGTTCTAGCAATCTGCTTTGCTGCCTGAGTGGCTGATCGAGTCATTCTCATGGATGTGGTCATTAGAGGCTGTGGGACTGTGAGAAAAAAAATAACCAAATCAAATGCTTGCTGTAATTATTAAATTATTGTTGAGGCAACATCCGAGCTTATTAAGATATATAATATGATAACTGCTAAATTCCTACCTCTTTTCTCTTTGTCCAACACTTTCCTTTCAGAAGTTTGTCTCTGACCAGGTCGGATTGTTCGAACATCACTCCCATTATTAATCTATTTAAAAGATTAGGTGCTATGTGATTTAATTGCATAATGAATCAAATTGCCACTTTTTGGGGGGGGCAGTTTTCCAAGTCATTTTATTCACTCAACCATACAAAGACTCCCACACATCTCTGCTACCCCTACCTTCTTCCAAAGTGGAGTGGAGTGAGAGGGAGAGAAGGATTGAGGAAACCCCATTCCCCCAAGTCACTTACAAAAGGGGGAAATGCGGGGGGGGAAACATCATAAGAATAGCAATGGATAAATGAGGGGCAACAGAACCACAAACACAACACAAGCCTGAGGCAGTGCCAGGGAGGGCAGTGCGGGTGGGGGTTGGATATGGAACCCTCCATGAATTTGCATGTATCCTTGTGCAGGGGCCAAGCTAATCTACTCTGGATCATTCCAATTTTAGTGTATGTGCTGCCGAAGTAAGCACTCAAATTGCTACATATTTTGTCTGTAAATTGACCCCCACATCTGAAGTCTAACTATTGTAAATGACCTTGCAAAAAATCTACTTCCCCAAATAAAATGAGATGAAGAAAAAAGGTTTGCATTATACAATGGAAATTTTCCTCACAACTTCTTTAGAATCTTATACTTTAGAAAATGCTAAAAACCTGAGCTATTAAAAATAGCTGTCTATAATCTTTTGAGAATCCTTATCCATACCAGGCATGTTTTCACTTCAAGACCTTTGAATTGTGTCTAGAAACTTCTTCTCCTGGATAGAAAGCTCTTTCCCATGGTTCACTCTTCCACCCCTTAAAGACTTCACTCAAGATGCCACCATCTCAGTGAGGCTCTACTTGACTGCCCCAATCAAAATCCCACCTGACACCCACTCTAATACTCCCCTTCTCCTTTCACTCTTTTTTTTTTAACCTCCTCTATAATACTTACAACCATCTGACCTGCTATATACTTGTTTTTCTTTGTATTCTCTATCTCACATGTAAGCTCAATGAAAACAAGGAATTTTGTCCGTTTTGTTCACTACTATACCCTAGAGAGAACGGGGTATACTCAAATATTATTGAATACATGAAATTCAGCTTCCTCACCTGATGAAGAGGCATACTATTTTCTTCCTAGCCCATATCCCTTGATTTTAGTAATCTTCCTAATAACCTCAGTCACATGATGTTTTGAAGACCTGTAAGTTTATAACACCCACCCTTTGGGGCGCCTGGGTGGCTTAGTGGGTTAAAGCCTCTGCCTTCGGCTCGGGTCCTGATCCCAGGGTCAAGCCCAGAATCGGGCTCTCTGCTCAGCGGGGAGCCTGCTTCCTCCTCTCTCTCTGCCTGCCTCTCTGCCTACTTGTGATCTCGGTCTGTTAAATAAATAAAACCTTAAAAAAAAAAAAAAAAACCCACCCTAGGTGCTCTATTTTTATATCCCTATCTACATTTTATGATGACTTAACAGAATGCACAACAGTAGCCCAGTAAACAAAAGAGTGCGACACAAGGTTTAGCACACATCTCACAAGGGATGTCATGCAAAGATATTTTCAGATATTTCCTTAGTATCTAAGATGGTTTTGTCACCATATCAATATGGATTTTGGTACTATTAACTCTAGCAAATTAATCACCACACTTAAAACTGGTATTTGAGGGGCGCCTGGGTGGCTCAGTGGGTTAAAGCCTCTGCCTTCGGCTCAGGTCATGATCTCAGGGTCCTGGGATCGAGCCCCACATCAGACTCTCTGCTCAGCAGGGAGCCTGCTTCCTCCTCTCTCTCTGCCTGCCTCTCTGCCTACTTGTGATCTCTGTCTGTCAAATAAATAAATAAAATCTTTAAAAAAAAAAACAAAACAAAACTGGTATTTGATTAAAAACTAATTTACTCTGAGAAGAAAAGTACAATTTGTCATCTTCATAACAATTACCTACTAACTGTCAACTCTACCTTAGTCTGCTCCATTTGGTCTTTGGCCTTTGACCTTGTAATCCGTTCAGAAGATGGAACAGCCTTAAAAAATTAAAACAAAGAAAATAAAGTTAAAAAAAATGAATTGGCAAAAGTTTAATTTCATGTCTCTTTTGAAATAAAGTTTCCATTTTTTAAATTTTTTTATTTAAAAAAAAATTTTTTTTTTAAAGATTTTATTTATTAGTTAGAGAGAGAGAGAGAGAGAGCGAGCACAGGCAGACAGAGCAGCAGGCAGAGGCAGAAGGAGAAGCAGGCTCCTGCCGAGCAAGGAGCCCGATGTGGGACTCGATCCCAGGACGCTGGGATCATGACCTGAGCCAAAGGCAGCCGCTTAACCAACTGAGCCACCCAGGCGTCCCTAAAGTTTCCATTTTAATTAAATTTTATCCTTGATCATTTATGGCAAAAAGATACTTGCCAACTTGAATTCCTATTTTTTTCTGGTTCTGGCTTGGCTTAGAGTACATTTAAATTAGTAGCTTCAAAACTCATTTATCAGTGAGCTGAAAGAAGAAATTTCAAGCCATATTTTCCAGGTATTTGAACCCTCATTAATATGATTTGCTGGACATATTCAGAAGGGGGTAGATGAACAGACTAGTATTAGGATCTTTTGTTTTCTGTTTAATGAAAAGATATTGTACAGCTTACTCTCCCAGCTTTTAGTTTGCCTTTAAGCCTCATGATTATGCATTTCTCCACTGTCAATAAGAAAATGGAGACTTGGGGTGCCTGGGTGGCTCAGTGGATTGAGCCTCTGCCTTCGGCTCGGGTCACGGTGTCAGAGTCCTGGGATCAAGCCCTGCGTCCGGCTCTCCGCTCGGCGTGGAGCCTGCTTCCCCCTCTCTCTGCCTGCCTCTCTGCCTACTTGTCATCTGTCTGTCAAATAAATAAATAAATAAATAAATCTTAAAAGAAAAAAAATAAATAAAGTGGAAACTTGATCACAATATGTGGAAAAAATCTAGCATAAGACTGATTGAAGGGGCGCCTGGGTGGCTCAGTGGGTTAAAGCCTCTGCCTTCGGCTCAGGTCATGATCCCAGGGTCCTGGGATCGAGCCCCACGTCGGGCTCTCTGCTCAGCAGGGAGCCTGCTTCCTTCTCTCTCTCTGCCTGCCTCTCTGCCTACTTGTGATCTGTCAAATAAATAAATAAAATTAAAAAAAAAAAAGACTGATTAAAAAGTGGCAAGATATTTATCAACTCTGTAAAATTTCTTTTTTTTTTAAAGACTTTATTTATTTATTTAAGAGAGAGAGAGAGATCACAAGTAGGCAGAGAGGCAGACAGAGAGAGGGGGAAGAAGGCTCCCCACTGAGCGGAGAGCCTGATATGGGGCTCGATCCCAGGACCCTGAGACCATGACCTGAGCCAAAGGCAGAAGCTTAACCCACTGAGCTACCCGGGCACCCCAACTCTGTAAAATTTCTTAGACATAATCAGATTTCTCCCTTAGATAAGAAGTCATTTTCTTCCCTAAATCTCAGGGAAAATCTAGTGCTAAAGAAATTAGGCCCTTCTCTGAATTGCAGGGCTACCAGAATTCAACAGTGGCCATCTAAATAAAATAAAAAAACAATTACTGGTGAATCTTATTACTTAATACCATTACTTAACACACTATAATATATATATATTTCCTTAAGTTTTTCATTTTATTTCCAGCATAGTTAACATACAGTGTCATATTAGTTTCAAGTATATAATATAGTGATTCAACAACTCCACATATCATCCCGTGCGCATCATGACAAGTGTGCTCTTTGATACCTATCACCTGTCTGACCCCCTCCCCTCACCCACCTCTCTTCTGGTTACTATCAGTTTGTTCTTTAGAGGTAAGAGTCTGCTTCTTTGTTTGTCTCTCTTTCTTTCTCTTCCTTTGTCCATTTGCTTCCCCTTACATATATTTTAAACATTTTTAAATAGTTGTCTATAGTTTAGACCAATGATTGGTATCCTCTCGAAAAGCCAGCTTAAATCTAATCCCTTCTAGGAGGTCTTCTTTGACATTCCTCCAAACATAAATAATCTCTCCCTCCTCTGATATACAGGATATATTTATCTATATCATCCCACCCGAACACTATTGTATTAATTTTGGGTCCCTTCCACCTTATCCTAAGGTCATACACAGATAACAATAAAAAAATCAAAGATCATTTAAATAAATCAATGAGATGTGTGAAGCCCAGAAAAATAGGCAGTATTCAATAGGTTTTTATGTTATTCAATTTGTATTTAAATCAGGAATGAGTACACAGTCCAAGATCTTTTATACATATCCTTAAAAGAGCAAATCACCAGTGACTATTTAAATTACAAATCCCACTGTCCCGGTTCAAATTTCATCCTTCCTGACTCACTGACCATTTTCTTTAGATCATCCCTCCCTCTATGCAGGGTTTCAGTACTCCAGCCACTCAGACCAGTCCTCCTCAATAAGTCACTAGAACCTGACTTCTGCCTACTCTTTTCCTATCTCAAGAACCTATAAACTACATCAACAGACCTGATTTTCATCTTCTGAGTTACTATTATGTCATTCCCACCCCCCTACCAACCAGCCACATGAGTAAAGAGAGTTAGGAGAAGTTGTTATTCTAGTTATTTAATCTCTTAGAGAAAATTCCAGTTAAAAGAACTATTGCATCAAATAAAGATAGTAAATTTACCTTTCTTGGCTCAGCTTTCATAGTAGTCTGTTTTGATAACAGAAAACAAGGCATATCAGGCCTATAAAGACCCACTTTAAATACTCCTCGTTTAGCTTTCTCTCTCTGCTCTTTCAATTTCTGAAGCTGCTTTTCTTCTTTGTATTTTTGGAGCATTTGCTTTCGTTGATCACCTAGAACAGTTTTCATTGACCCTAGGGAGAAAAAACCCACAGTATATAATACATTTCAGAAAAAAAGTTAGGCAAATGTTTAACTTCGGACTTCAACTGCTGTTAAGAAATGCTTTCAGTAACTTTTGTTAATTCCTTAGCACTCTAACAAATTATTTCAACCTCTGTTCTTTTAAAATTTATATTTCTTTTGCCTTTGTCTTTTCAAATATTTATTAACTGCTTGTTACACACTAAGCATGTATTACTTCCCTTTTGAATTAATGTGCTTGTATGATAGCCACCCTCCAAGCTGACCCCAATGATTCTCACCTCCTGGCAATGATGCCCGCATGTCATCCCTTCCCACACTCAACAGGGCTGACCTGGGTAACCAACAACATATCGTGAAATGATGGTTTTGACTCTCAAGACTAGGTCATTAAAGACACTGAAGTGTTTGCTTTGCCCCCTCTTGGATCACTTGCATTGGAGGAAGCCAATGGCCTTGTAGAATCTTAAGGGGACTTGAATGGCCCTATAGAGGTGTCCACATGACAAAGTTCTAAGGCCTCCTGACAAAAGCCAGCATCCACTTGCCAGTCATGGGAGTGAGTCATCTTGGAAGCGGATCACCCAGTCTGAGTCAAGCCGGCAAGAGGCATCCTTGGATGACATTTTGACCGTGACCTCCAGCACCACCCACTTAAGCTGCACCCAAATTCCTGACCCACAGCAACTGTGTGAAATAATAAATGTTGAAATTGTTTTAAGCCACTAAGTGTTAAGTTAATGAGTACCCAATATTAGGGCTACTTGTCAGTTTCTTCATCTCAACTTGGGTTTCTACCTACATACTGTTTGTTTTAGCCGGTTTGGTAAGTAGAAGAGGCTATGTGTAAGACATGCTTAGGCAGTGTCAATAAGTAGGAGAATTTGTGCCCTTGAAGGGCTCACAGCACCCTGGAGAAATGAACAGCTTCAGTCTGGAGACTGCACACAATAGAAAATCAGAAAAAACCTCCCTATGGGAAGACCAGGAAAGGCTCCTCAGAAATGAGAATACCTGAAAAAGGTTCTGAAGAATGATTGTTTGCCTACTGGGTAAGGGTTAAAAGTAATTCATGAAGATAACCCCAACTAAGTAAATTTGCTAAAAAATAAGTATGTATTTAAAATAGATAAATTTCTTATGCCATGTACATTACACCACAATAAAGTTGTTTAAAAAAAGAAAAAGGGGGGGTGCCTGGGTGGCTCAGTGGGTTAAAGCCTCTGCCTTCGGCTCGGGTCATGGTCCCAGGGTCCTGGGATCGAGCCCCACATTGGGCTCTCTGCTCAGCAGGGAGCCTGCTCCCTCCTCTCTCTGCCTGCCTCTCTGCCTGCTTGTGATCTCTCTGTCAATTAAATAAATAAAATATTAACAAAAAAAGAAAAAGGGGCGCCTGGGTGGCTCAGTGGGTTAAAGCCTCTGCCTTCGGCTCGGATCATGATCCTGGGGTCCTGGGATCGAGCCCCGCATCGGGCTCTCTGTTTAGCGGGGAGCCTGCTTCCCTTCCTCTCTCCCTGCCTGCCTCTCTGCCTACTTGTGATCTCTGTCAAATAAATAAAATCTTTAAAAAAAAAAAAAAAAAAGCCAGAACAGAACATGCAAAAGCACAGATGCCAAAATGGTTAAGCAACAAAACCTCTGGATTCTCAACTTCTCTAAACGTTCCCTTCATCTCGATCTGACTGAAACCTGGCTCTCCCTGAAGACAGTCTCCCCAGCTGTCCTCTCACACGGTTGACTGTTTTTTTTCTCTCACACTCGTGCTATCACTGGACCTAAAGAGGGGAGGTGTCCTCATCACTGCTTCCCAGTGATTTCCTCCTTGTCACTAAAAGATCCCACCTTTACATTTCATATCAGATCCCACTATCCAGTATCCCAGCTTGTCTTCTATAGGCCCTCCAAGTTTCCTCTTGTCCCTTGAAGGCTCTAGCTCCTAGCTCACTCTCACTCTCTCTGTCACTATCATTGTACAAATCTTGATGACCTCTCCAATACCCGGGCTTCTCAATTCTTAGGCTTTCTTTCCTCCAGTGATCACCCGATGGTCACATCCCTGCCAGTATTTCAGTCTTTCTCATGCTGTAAAAGATAACACTTACACACCACACTGGAGCAAACAGAGAGATTTGCTTATGACCAAACACAACCAGCCAGAGAGAGATCTCTGACCAACCCATGTCCTTCCAGAAACGTCAATATTTTGTCACACCTGTATTCATTTGTAACACAATTGGTGCCTTACTTCTCATGCTGTGGTCCTATTGAAAAAAGCTAGTCAGTTGTCCCACAGAATGTCCTGCACTGTATATTTGTTTGTCTGCTTTCTCATGTTTTTTACTCATTCCTCTAGCCTTCATGTTTTCTATAAACTGGAAATTATATCTAAGGTTTTGATTAGACTCAAGTTTAACTTTTGGGGCAAGACCATGTCCTGAGTGGTGCTGCCAAAAACCTTGGAGTCATCCTGCTCCTCTTTATCAACCCTACGTCCAATCCATTAGGAAATCTTATTGGTCCAACTTCCTAAGTCTATCCAGATTGCAACCACCTATCTTTAATGCTATCATTTTGATCAGTCATCATCAACTAAATTATTGTAATAGTCTCCTACTTGGGTTTTCCTAAGGCCATACTTGCCACCCTATAATCTATTCACAACACAGCAGCCAAAGTGATGCTTCTAATACATAAATCAAATTTACATAAACACCTATTAATCCTTTAATAGTCTCTCATTTCACTCAGACTAAAAGCCAAAGTCCTTATGATGTCCCCTGAGGGCTCCACAGGGGTGGGAGCTACCCCTTATTCATTCTTCTCTAGCCATGCTTGCCTACTTGCTTTCTCTGGAACACACCAGACTCCCTCCCACTTCTAGTCCTTAGCAAATGGAAAATAAACCAGATATTTTAATAGCATACTGAAAGGGTTAGACTTTGATTTGAGATTTTGGTCAAGGAATAGAGGATTTGAGGGGGCAAGAGAAGAGGAAAGGAGATGACTTAGGAGTCATAACATCACTGGTTCCCAGGCAAGAAAAGTCTAGTTCCTCCTTGAAAAGCCATCCTCCACCATTCTATGACCCCATTTCCATTTCCTCCCAAATTCTAAGAGATGTTGTTCTTTACTTTCTCCTCTTCAACTACCAGCCCATTCCCTGACCTTCAAACATGCATGGATCACCTCATCTCAAAAACAAAATCCTTTAACACTTTTATCCAATTCTTTTCTCTCACTTTCCTTTAGAATCACAAACATGATAAATCCAGAAGAAATCTTTTAGTCCAACACTCTCATTTACAGAACTGATTAAGCTTGAATATGTAGGGAGTCTTGTAAGTGCCACATATTACAATGGTCCTAGAAATAATAAAATCGAAGTAGTGAACAGTTAAACAACTTAGCATCCCATTTCATTCTCTATAAAACTTCTAAAAAAGACTATCTCTGTCATTTACTCAGCACTTATCTCCGCTTTCTTTTACTGCAATCCAGCTCCTAATGCCTGCTACATAAAGCAAATAAATAGGGGTCCAGTGACTCCTTTTGGCAAAATTCGAAAGTCATTTCCCAATTTTCTTCCTTCTTGTCTACAGCATCCCTGGCCTTCTAAGACAATCTACTTTTTATTTTTATATTTTGCTGAGGTCATTCCTTTCTTCTTTAATTGGTTTTTTCCTTCCTAATGACTCCAAGTCCTTTTAGCAAATCACAAGGGCAAATTCTTTGCTCTCCTGAGTAACCTTCCCATTGATAAGGTATCCTTATTTCATGGATTCTTCAATCAGTTCTATTTTTAATGCCCTTTATCAATTTCTCTTGTCAATAGTCATCTTACCACACTCCAAAAGTAAGAACTTTAGGATTCCTATTAGGCAATATAGATAATACAGTGTTATAATTCTCCATAGGTGAATGGCTTTAGCCTAGCCAGGGACTTGAGCAGCCTTTACCTTGAACAAAAAGCATTTAGTTGCAGAAAATACCAAGTTACCCAGAATGATGTTTCAAAATTCCATGCTTCTGTTCAGGATTTTCTAAACCTCAGGTATTAAACCAAATTTTATTCAATCTTCAAAGCATTTAAAGTTACAATGGACCTTTACTTACTTGGCTTGACACTGGCCTTTTCTGGAACAAGCTTTTGACATGTCTCATCTAATTCAAGAAGAATTCTACTTTCCAAGGTTGGAATGTTGACATCTTTCAAACCAAAGTGTCTATTTCGTTCATATTCCTTATGTCTGTTTTCTTTTTGAGACAGTGATTTCCTATGAGCAATTCTGGTTCTAATCATGTCGATACTTAAATCCTTTCTGTGTAGACTGGCAAAATGTGATGAAGACATCCTATCAGGGGAAAAAAGAGACCAACTTCCATGGATTTTTATTATTTAGAAAATTGAGATTTCAATTCAACTCCTGTCCTATCTCAGAGTCTTTGAAAATAAAAACATTAAAATACAAAAAAAAAGGGGGGGGGGAATAAGAAGGTAACACTAAAGAGAGGGAAGGAGATTATCAAAAGATAAAACATACTTTTTTATTTAGTTCTAAATAGGAACTTGCTTGACAGATGAAGGGAAGCCCAGGAAGCTATGGTCCAGAATATAAACAGGACGCATTAGGAAGTTAAAACAAAATTATAAGCACACTATACTCTTCAACAAGAATAACTAAGAAAGTCTGCCAGAAAACTCCAGATAAAAGAAAAATCTGCAAAAGAAATGCAACAAATTAAAATGTTACATGATTTAAAGCAATCAACAGAGTCTAGAAATAATGCATATGACCTGGATACCAATAAGATTCTTCTTCAAGAGCCATGGGGAAGTGACAAGGGACTGGGGTTTTGTTTTCTTTTGTTTTTTTTTAAGTAAACTCCACACCCAACCTGGGCCTCGAACTCCCTACAGGGAGATGAAGAGTCCCACATTCTACCAACTGGGCCAGCAGGCACCCAAAGACTGTGCTTTTCAAGAATCCTCCTCTACTATTTGATTTGTCACCTCCTGCCAAGTAGGCATTTACTACATATGAAAGAAAAAATAAAACTTACGATTAGTTATTTTAAAACACAGCATAGCGTTATATACGACAGAGAAAGGAAGGAGAGGGAGAAAGAGAACAGACACTAAAGGGATATTTAATAATCACGTAAACCCTAAAAGTTAGCATGACAGCCATTATACAGATGAGGTAAATTAACTGCTCCCGTTAGCACAGCTAAAGGGTGGTGGAGCGGGCATCCAAAGTCAGGCAGCCTGGCTTTTCGCATACACGTAAGCTCTGTTCTTTGACTTCCCGGAGTTTCTTCCAGCTTGAAAATCTAGAAATACCTTAGTCTTGCTTGCCTAAAAGTTCTCAGCCGGGGTGTTTTCAGTTTTCACAGGATCTGAGAAGAGCTACTGGAATTTAATGTTGGGGCCAACAGTACTTAGCAGTACACCTACTAAATACTGTCCCGCCCCAAAGGCTAATTACGCCCCGCTGGCGAAACGCTGACTACTACCACACAGGTCAGGGCAACAAATATTTACTCTCTTGGAGGGCTGCGTCATCAACTACAGGAAGGACTTGTAACACGGTCCTAGAGGAGACTCCCCTGAGCCGCGCGTCTAGCCCACCGTCTCGGTCCTCCGAGCCTTCCAGACCTTCTACAAAGTGGGTCCGCTCCCGCCCGCCAGCTCCCCAGCACCCACCTACCTGAGGCAGCTTCTGGAGTAAAATCTCAACTGAACTAAAAGTAAAGGAACCTCTTGGTCTGAAGGACACTGCCGCCTCAGAAGCAGGAACAGAGGTCCGTAATCCCGAGCTCCGCAAAATTCAAACTTCCCACACCGAGCCTCTGATTGGAGGGGTTTTAACCAACACTTCCGGGGAAATGCCCGCCTCTTCCCTTCGAAGAGGCTTGCGATTGGTTTGCTCCTTGCGATATTTGAATTGATTGAAAGGTGAACGGACGGTTCAAAGGATGGGTGTGAGTGGATGAATGGGCGGGTCTGCAATTGATGAGAGGCGGAGCAATGGGGTTTGTGGGCCTGGGCCCACGTAACTGGCGTAAGAGTCACCCGTACTCCCAGGATCCCCAGTGCCCGAGAAAGGACCTTGGCTTCCGGAGAAGGAGGGGCTTAGAGTTTCCAGGGCTTTTTAATTCCCTATTTAGTCACAAAAATCAGAGAGTTTATCGGACTGTTTTCCTCAGGGTTTCAAAGGAACGACTTAAGCCATCAAATTTCTCCTTTTATTGTGCAGTATCCACTTTTCAAGGGTGCCAGCTTTTGTTTTGTTTTGTTTTTAAGTATGCTCCATGCCCCGGAGAGCCCATCTTGAGGCTTGAACCCAGGACCCTGAGACCGAGACTTGTGCTGAGATAAAGAATTGGATGTTTAAGGACTGAGGCACCCAGGCACCCCGCCAGTCTTTTTCTTTCCCCCTCCATTTTTTAAAATTGAAGTAAAATTCAAATAGAGTGAAAAACAGTTTTTTTTAGTGTATAGTTTATGAATTTTACTAAATATAAAGAGCTGTGTAACCACCACCCAAGAGTTCCTTCAAGCCCTTTTCCAATCGCCCACCTTTTAGACAACCACTCCTCTGATGTCTTCATAAAAATAAAGGTGGTAGGTATTCTTTCACATCCCCCTACTTTCTCTCATGTTTTCAAGATCCATCTCTATTGTGAGTGAATCAACAATTAGTTGTTTTGATTATCAAAAAGAATACCATTGTATACAATTGACCCTTTAACAATATGGGTTTGAACTGCTTGGGTCCATTTGTTTATTGTTGTTTTTTAAAAATATAAATACAATACTGTAAATGTATTATCACTTCCTTATAATTTTCTAACACCTTCTCTAGCTTTCTTGTAAGAATAGAGTATATAAGACCTATATACTATGTTAATAAATGTTATATACTATGTTATAAAATATGTTAATGAACTGTTTATGTTATTGGTAAGTCTTCCTATCAGTAAAGTTCTGGGAGAGTCAAAAGTTATACTCTGATTTTCTGCTGTGAGGGGGTTCGTACCCCTAACCCCCTGTAGTTTAAGGATCACTGTATTTTGCTTACCCATTCACCTACCGATGGACAGTTAGATTGTTCCAGTTTTTAGTTATTATTAATGAAGTTGCTATAAACATTCTTGTACAAGTCTTTTTGTGGGCATGTTTTATTTCTCTTGGGGAAATATAGGTGTGGAATTTCTGGGTCCTTGTAGGTAAGCTTAATTTTATAAGAAACTGACGAGCAGTTTTCCAAAATGGTCGGACCATTTTACCCTCCCACTTGTGATATATAAGAGCCCCAGTTGTTCCATATGCTTGCTAACATTTGGAGTCATCACTCTAATTTCAACTCCTCTAATGGAGGATAGTGTAAGAAAAGGAGGTAGGGACAATGCTCCCCCACCCCCCTCACCACCAAGAGGAAACTACCCTTAAAAGGATCTTACACCACCCTGGAAGGAGCCCTCCACCCTTTCCCATGTGAACAACTACCTAATAGATGAGTGCATGAACAAAAACCTGATTGGGTGACAGGAGCATGGAGGGTTAATCATATTTAAACAACCTCCCAACATTCTCATAAAAACCTCTAGACTTAGAAATTCCAGTGGCGACCCTTTTGGGTCCCCTCCCTCTTGGGGAGCTTTATTTTTTTGTTTTTTTAATATTTTATTTATTGGACAGAGAGATCACAAGTAGGCAGAGAGTCAGGCAGAGAGAGAGGGGGAAGCAGGCTCCATACTGAGCAGAGAGCCCAATGTGGGGCTTGATCCCAGGACCCCAAGACCATGGCCTGAGTTGAAGGCAGAGGCTTAACCCACTTAGCCACCCAGGTGCCTCCCTCTTGGGGAGCTTTGTACTGTCACACAATAAACTTTGCTTTGCTGCCCACTACTCTGATCCACCTCTTCATTCCTCAAAGCAGCATGACCAAGAGCCATGGTCACTAAAGGAAAAAAAATCCCGAAATACCTCTCATAGGTGTGAAATGGTATTGAGTTTTAATTTTGTAGTTCCTCAATGTCTAATGATGGTGACCATCTTATCATGTACTTATTAACTGTTTTTATATCTTGTGAAATATTTCTTCAGTTCTTTGGTCTGTTTTTAAAATTGGGGGTTATCTTTTTAAATTTGGTTGTCTTTAAAGTATTCATTTGTAGTAGTTCTATCTCTTCTGAGTGCAAATCCTTTGTCATATATATGTGTGTGTTTTGAATATATTCTTCCAGGCTGTTGATTGACTTTTTAAAAATAATAAACTTTTAGGATGATTTCAGATTAACAGAAAAATTACAAAAATGATAGATTTCCTATAAGTCCCAGATCCATTTTCCCGTTACAGTTTCTCAGAACTTTCCTTGTTTTTGGTAAACTTGACAATTTTGAGGAGTACTGATCAGATATTTTGTAGAATGCCCCTCAGTTGGAATATGTCTAATGTTTCCCCCATGATTAAGCTGGGGTTATGGGTTTTTGGAGGGAAGACCATAGAGGTGAAGCATCATCCCCATTATATCACACCAAGTATGTAATATCAACATGACTTACCACTGTTAATGTTAAGCTTGACCACTTTTTTGAGGTAGTGTTGGTCAGAATTCTCTACTGAAAAATTACTAATTTTCCCCTTTCCAGACTGTTCCCTTTGGAAGGAAATAACTATGGACAGCCTACTCTTTTTTTTTTTTTAAGATTTTATTTATTTATTTGATAGACAGAGATCACAAGTAGGCACAGAAGCAGGCAGAGAGAAAGGAGGAAGCAGGCTCCCCAGGGAGCCTGATCCCCAGGACCCTGGGGTCATGACCTGAGCTAAAAGCAGAGGCTTTAACCCACTGAGCCACCCAGGCGCCCCATGGACAGCCTGCTCTTAAGGAGTAGAAGGTTATGTCCCATCTTCTGAAGGACAAACATTTTAAACATAAGCTATTTGGAATAGTTTGCATGGGAGATGTGTCTCTTTTCTGTTATTTATTTATTTAATCACTTTAATAGATAGATTTAATCTTCTATCAGGACCCACAGTATTTATTTCAAAGATTTATTTATTTATTTTAGAGAGAAAGAGCATAGTGGGCGGGGCAGAGGGAGAGAGAGTGAGTCTTAAGCCAGCTCCATACCCAGCACAGAGCCCTACACAGGCTTGATCTCACCACCCTGAGATCAGGACCTGAATTGAAACCGAGAGACAAATGCTTAACTGACTGTGCCACCCTGGCATGCCATGGATATTATTTTATACTTTGGGTCATACTATAACACTATATTTTTTTGCTCAAATTTTTCTAACTTTGGCCATTGGTAGCTTTTTCAGTTTGCTCCTCTGTCACTTTAACATATCTTCATGATTGGAGGACATTTTTTGGTTGTTTTTTTTATTTGTTTTTGTTTATTTTAGTACTTCCTTACTTTCTGACTCTGCAGGATGCTCTGGGTATACCTTGCATTTTCACTGCCCCACTACTAGGTCCAGTCATTTCTCTAAGGAGCCTTGGTTCCTTTTATTGGAGAATGGTACTAGAAACCAAGTTCTGGATATGAGATGGGCTTCTTGCTACTGGATAGTCTCTCAGGTGACAGAGGGAAGAAATATACCTGTTTCTATGCTAAGGTATGCATATTTGTATCTACAAATATTTCTATACATAACCACCTGTATCTATATTAAATTAATCATGAATTCATGCTGATGTCTCCAGTTGTAATCCACTACCACATAGATCATTCTAGTTTTCTCCCTTTGCTTATCTGTAATCTCCCACTCTAAGAACAGAAAACTTGGAAAACCAACTCTGTTGGTTGCCTTTTCATTTTATTCATAGCATCATTAGTAGATAAAATGTTTTCAGTTTGGGGCGCCTGGGTAGCTCAGTGGGTTAAGCCTCTGCCTTCGGCTCAGGTCATGATCTCAGGGTCCTGGGATTGAGCCCCGAGTCGGGCTCCCTGCTCGGCGGGGAGCCTGCTTCCTCCTCTCTCTCTCTCTCTCTCTGCCTGCCTCTTTGTCTACTTGTGATCTCTGTCAAAATAAACAAATAAAATCTTTAAAAAAATGTTTTCAGTTTGATGGGTCTAATTTATCAATGTTTTATCTCAGTGCTTTGTTTATTAAAGATATACTTGCCTACCACAAGGTCATGAAGTTATTCTCCTGTTTTCTTCTAGAAATTTGGTAGTTTGAGCTCTTATGTTTAGGTCTGTGATCCATCTCAAATTAATTTGTGTGTGGTATCTCTAATCTTTTCTTACTGATCTCAAAGGTCCAGCACTACATATAAATGAAATCTGTAAGTGTGGCCATTCAGGTGATTTTTCTTAGTTAACTAAAACTGTAGTACATTAGTGTATTAAGAAATATAAAACAGGGGCAGTTGGGTGGCTCAGTGGGTTAAAGCCTCTGCCTTCAGCTCAGGTCATAATTCCAGGGTGCTGGGATTGAGCCCCACATCAGGCTCTCTGCTCAGCAGGGAGCCTGCTTCCCCCTCTCTCTCTTCCCGCCTCTCTGCCTACTTGTGATCTCTGTCAAATAAATAAAATCTTTAATATAGATATATAGATATATAGATATATAGATATATAGATATAACAAAGCATGGTATATGGGAAGGACACAATATTGCGTGTTCAATCCATTTAGCTACAAGGATGAGATTGGCAACTTTGGTGAGAATAATCTCAGTTGAACAGTGGTGGCAGAAACCATAGTGGAATGAACCAAAGCTTCACTGGGAATTACTGAAACACAGGCAGAGAGTGTAAGTAAGAAATAATGTTTTATTGATGGAAAGGACTTTGAGGACTAATGACTTGTGTTAGATCCCACAGCTATTTAAGTGGCAGATCCACGACTCAAACCAAGGTATTTTGATCTTCATAGCTGAAAATACGGCTTGTTTCAATGTTAATTTGAGGGTGAAAAAGCACGTGGGCTTTGGAGTCAAAGAGATGCAATTTAAAAATTGCACCTTTAGGGGCACCTTGGTGGTGAAGTCAGTTAAGCCTCTGACTCCTGATTTCATCTCAGGTTGTGATCTCAGGGTCTTGAGATCAAGCCCTGCATCAGACTCTGGGCTCAGCGTGGAGCCTGCTTAAGATTCTCTCTTGTTCTACCTCTGCCCCTCCCCCCACCCCACCCCTACTGGCACACACTGGCACACTCTCTCTCTTTCTCAAATAAATAAATATATATTTTTTAAATTGCAGCTTCACATTGGGAAAGTTCCCCGGCTCTCCATGTCCTTATCCACCTCTTAGGAATGTTGGGAAGATGAAATAAAATAATTAGTTGCAGTTCTGTTTCCTACCAAGATGCTGACCAAGCAAAATCGCTGGCTCCTTCTTCCAAGATCAACCTCAAAGGAGCTACAGAGGTGGGAAAAAATGCCAAGTTACCTAGTAAACACCCAAATACCAAGGAAAGAGGAAATTGTGGGGCAACATGGCTGTTCTGAACTGGTGTTTATGGGAAGATGGATATGGCTTGGGGCAGGAGGCAATGGAGAGTAAAATAGGAAATTGTAAAAATTTGGCTCTCACGTCTCTGCTACCATTCTCTTGGGACAACTGTGCTCCTATACAGCAGCAGCTAAGAGCTCCAGGAGATACAGAGAGGAATATAAAAAGAGGTGTTTGGGGGGCGCCTGGGTGGCTCAGTGGGTTAAAGCCGCTGACTTCGGCTCGGGTCATGATCCCAGGGTCGTGGGATTGAGCCCCATATCGGGCTCTCTGCTGTGCGGACAGCCTGCTCCTCCTCTCTCTCTCTGTCTCTCTGCCTACTTGTGATCTCTGTCTGTCAAATAAATAAATAAAATCTTTAAAAAAAAAAAAAGAGGTGTTTGGGGGTGCCCGAGTGGCTCAATCAGTTAAGCATCTGCCTTTGGTTCAGGTCATGATCTCAGGGTCTGGGATCAAGTCCCGCATTGGGCTCCCCGCTCTTCAGGGAGTCTGCTTCTCCCACTCCTCTGCCTGCCACTACCCCTGCTTGTGCTCTCTCTCTCTCTCAAATATATAAATTAAAAAAAAAAAAGATTTCTGAAAATGAACAAACACATTAATAATGTTTGTTGTTATTTAAAAACTGCTAAGACCAGAAGATAGAGAACATACATTCACAATAACCTAGAAAGACAGTCTCTAGATAATATCAAGATAAGGAAGGTGAGAGTAAAGAGAAAGCAAGGGATAAGAGAGTGTACTCAAATTCTCATCTGATAAGGGGCTTTTACATATAGTACTTTTTTAAAAGTAGGAAATAGAAAATGTGGGAGAACCTGAAATTACAGATTAAGATGATAGAAAAATTTATAAATATATCAACAATTACAGGAAGTGTAAGTGGAATAAATCTCTAATCAGAAGATATATTGGATTTTAAAAATCCAGGTATGTGCTATTTATAGGACATATGCCCAAAGCACAGACATGGAGTGAAAGATAAAGGGATGGTATAAATTATGGCAGGCAAATACCAGCCAAAAAAAAAGCTGACACATTGTTAGGGATGAAGAGAGTCACAGTGTCATGATGAAAGTTTCTATTCATCAGGGTAGAGTAATTTGAAACATGTATACATCTGATAAAATAGACTCAGAATGGATGAAGCAAAAATGTGTAGAACTACAGAAAAAAACCAGTAAGTCCACTTGATTGTCCGTGATTCTGCATACCTCTGTCATTACTGATAGGCCAAACAGACAGAATACTAGCAAGGATATAGGAAGGATCTGATCAATTCACAGGGGCGCCTGGGTGGCTCTGTTGGTTGGGCAACTGCCTTCGGCTCAGGCCATGGTTCCAGAGTCCTGGGATCGAGTCCCGCATCGGGCTCCCAACTCCATGGGGAGTCTGCTTCTCCTTCTGAACTTCTCTGCTCTCATGCTCTCTCTCACTCTCTCTCTTTCAAATGAATAAATAAAATCTTAAAAAAAAAAACAAAAATTCACAAACTTGACCAGAAGAACAAGGACCAGAGAATCCATCTTTCTCAAGCACACGTGGAACAGCTACAAATGATCACATAGCAGACCATGAAGAAACATCAACAAACTTCAATGAATAGATTCCAATGAAGTTAGATATTAAGACCAAAATGATAAATTAAGAAATTCCTGTTAAATAAACAAACAAAAAATATTTAATAAATGAATAAATAAATTAAAAAAAAAGAAATTCCTCTTAAAAAACTCTTGCTTTAAAAAGAACTTATGAGGGACGCCTGGGTGGCTCAGTTGGTTAAGCAGCTGCCTTCGGCTCAGGTCATGATCCCAGCATCCTGGGATCGAGTCCCACATCGGGCTCCTTGCTCCGCAGGGAGTCTGCTTCTCTCTATGCCTCTGCCTGCCTCTCTGTCTGCCTGTGCTTGCTTGCTCTCTCTCTAACTAATAAATAAATAAAATCTTAAAAAAAAAAAAAAGAAACTATGAGGGAGATTTTGAAATGCCTAAAACCAAATGGTAATTTTATTTTATTTTTTTTAAAGATTGTATTTATTTATTTGTCAGAGAGAGCAAGAGCAAGTACAGGCAGACACCCAGGTGTCCCCCAAATGGTAATTTAAAAAATGCAATCAAAACTTATGGGAGAAAGGAAAATTGATGCTTTGAGGGAAATTTTGAGCCTTAAATTCTTAAATTAGAATAGAAGAAAAAATCTCAATATTAATAAGCTATGTGTTCTTCTTAAGAAATCAGAAATAAGGGGCACCTGGGTGACTCAGTGGGTTAAGCCTCTGCCTTCACTTCAGGTCATGGTCTTGGGGCCCTGGGATCGAGCCCCGCATCGGGCTCTCTGCTCAGCAGGGAGCCTGCTTCCCCTCTCTCTCTGCCTGCCTCTCTGCCTACTTGTGATCTCTGTCAAATAAATAAATAAAATCTTAAAAAAAAAAGAAATCAGAAATAAAATGATAAAGCCAAAGAAAATAGAAAGAAAGAGGGGCATCTGGCTAGCTCAGTCAGAAGAGCATGCAACTCTTGATCTCGGTGATGAGTTTGAGGCTCACCTTGGGTGCAGAGATTAATTAAAAAATGAAGTTAAAAAAAAAGAATATAGAAAGAAATAGTTAAAGAAAAATAAGAAAGCAATGACATAGAAAGCAAAGATATATTAAGAAAATCAACACTGTTAAAAAAAATCAACACAGTTAAAACTTGATTCTTTATAAAAATTAAAATAGAGGGGTGCCTGGGTGGCTCAGTGAGTTAAAGCCTCTGCTTTTTTTTGATCCCAGGGTTCTGGGATTCAGCCCCGCATCAAGCTCTCTGTTCATCGGGGAGCCTGCTTTCTCCTCTCTCTCTGCCTGCCTCTCTGCCTACTTGTTATCTGTATCTGTCAAATAAATAAATAAAATCTTTAAAAAAATTAAAATAGATAAAATGTTAGTAAGACGGATCCAAAAAAGAGACACAAATAATATCATGAATGAAAATATACAAAGGGGATTATATTAGTTATCTACTGCTGTGTAACAGATTATCCTAATGTTTGTAGCATCAAACAATATCCATTTTACTTGCTCTTGATTCAATGGTTCGCGAATTTGGGCAGATATCAGTGGGATAGCTCACCTCTGCTTCATGTCTGTGGTCTCATCTGTATTTCTTTTTTTTAATTTCCAGCTGTATTTCTTAAATGTTTTCCTTTGCACAGATCTAAGGGTAGAGAAGTGTTGGTGGTATCTCCAATGGCCTGAGGCAGCAGCCCAGCGTGGTCCATCTCATTCTAAAGTTAGTCAAACTTATGTCTTTTCTTAAAAATCATATTGATGTATTTTTCTGCATAAAATGTGAATTATATATGGAATTTATTTTAATATTAAAGTGTTATGTTATTCTCAAAATTTTAGCAAATGTAGATACCCTGGCAGGAAGCCCTGTAATTTCCTGTGATTAGGTATAGGAGATGTTTATCTTTGGGCAAATGATACCTGAACCTTCATGGTTCTGAAGCTTTGTCTTTCCATATACAAACCATGGGAGTGATTATGTCTACCTACATACACACTTGATAGAGTTGTGTTTAAGAAAAAATGGAAATAATACATGTGAAAATGTTCTAAAAACTGTAAAGCTCTGATAGATAAAATCTGCTGTTGTTGTTAAAGTATTTTTGATTGGCAAGAGAAAGAGAAAGCAAGAAAGAAAAGGATGTTTAGAAATAACATAGTCTGCATACACTATTTTCCCAAAATTACTAATTATGTTCTGATATAGGATCTTGGGAGATATATGGGGTTTTATTTTTTAGAGATTTATTTATTTATTTTGAGAGAGAGCAGGGATGGGAGATGGACAAAGGGAGAGGGAGAGAATCTCTATCAGTCTCTCTGCTGAGCATGGAGCCCATCAGGAGGCTCAGTCTCATGACCCTGAGACCATGACCTGAGCTGAAATCAAGAGTCAGTTGCTTAACTGCCTGAGCCATCCAGGAGCCCCAGGAGATATATGTTTTCTAAGAGTTGATTGTCTAGGGGTAATTGTTCCTCTTAACAAATTCATAAATCATGCCAGTAGTTTCAACAAATAAGATAGGGGTTGAAGGAAATACAGCATCTAGAACAAAAGGAGCTGGTGGATTTCTATGCAATTTTATTTATCTGTGTTATATTTAAGCATTTCTGGGTGAAACTACATAATGAAATTGGCAAAGATAGCATAGCTCTTTTTTTTTTTGAAAGATTTTACTTATTTATTTGACAGATACAGATCACAAGTAGTCAGAGAGGCAGGCAGAGAGAGAGAGAGGAGAAAGCAGGCTCCCCGATGAACAGAGAGCTTGATGCAGGGCTGAATCCCAGGACCCTGGGATCATGACCTGAGCCGAAGGCAGAGGCTTTAACCCACTGAGCCACCCAGCCAGGCGCCCCAGCATAGCTCTTTTAGTTGAAGTTTTTACCATCAGAGTACAAGTCTGCAAAATCTTTGTCTGTTCCATAGATTTTAACTGTGCAACATTTATGATACATTCTAACTCAAAATAATGACCTAAAATCAGAATAACTCAGTATTAAAAATTAATGAATCAGCAGTTCTTATAATTGTAGCAACCCTGAAATAAAAAACTGTCAAGAAAAAGGCTGTGGAAAAGAGGTCACAGTATCACTTAAAAATATATCAATTTCCATTATTATGTATTTTAGGGCAAATGAAGGCACATTATGTAGAAGAAAGAATGCTGTAATTGGTGATGTTTTTCTATGTGGCAGGGAAATTATGCCAAAATCACATTTATAACAATGAATTCAAGGGTGTAGATTTTTACATAGCTGTGACACTGTAAATTAATATAGTCCTTCTGTTTATTTATTTATTTATTTATTTTTAAGGTTTTATTTATTTGACAGAGAGACACAGCAAGAGAGGGAACACCAGCAGGGGGAGTGGGAGAGAGAGAAACAGGCTTTCCACCCAGCAGGGACGCCGATGCAGGGCTGGATCCCAGGACACTGAGACCATGACCTGAGCCTAAGGCCGACCCTTAATGACTGAGCCAGCCAGGAGCCCTTATAATCCTTTTAGAAAGCACTTGGGCAGAACGTGTTGAGAGCCATAAAAACTTCAGAGCCTTTTGACCCAAAATGCCATACCTGATGATTTGTCATAAAATCATATGCTTGAAGAGGTTCACCAGTTTCCAGACAATGAAAAACCGGAAGCAATTTAAATGTCAACCTTGGGAGAATGGTTTGGTAAATAGTCTAATCTGTTTGATGGCATATTATGCAATCACTAAAAACATTAACAATGAAAGCCAAGTTACAGCATAGAAAAATGCATATAACATAGTGTTAGTGGGAAATGAAATGGATTATGCTTGTTCACTGTTGAAAAAGTGAACAGGAATATAGCAAAGTTATAATAGCCATGCTACAGAGGAGCTAGAGAAAACTTTTTTCTTTCCTCTTTTCTTCAAAATGTCCAATAGCAAGGCACCATTACTTTACGATTACACATGTGTTAAATTCTTCTCACAAAGTCAATCTTAAGAGAGATCACAGCGACTGTAAATTATAGACATGGTCAACAGTTATTTGGAGGCTTGGCGATGATAAGATCTCAATGTGTTGATACAGTTTGGGAAGGGGGACATTTTGCTCCTTCTACTCCAATAACAAAGCCATTTTTAATACTCTGAAGGGATATTAATTGAATGGTAAAGAGTAGCAGTGTAGGAGTGCTAACAACACGGACTCCATTTTTGTCCCTCCATCTTGTTCATGCCCTGAAATGACCTCCCTCAGGGCTATGTGTTCCAGGCCCCCTGAGGTTAATGTCAGCCCCAACTGCAATGCCTGAAGCCTTGTTCTCTGACCCTCCCTAAACTGGTGCACAGAAGGCACTGCTTTAAATAATGAGGAGAGATCTCCATTTCTCAGATGATACCACGTTAGAGAACCACCCTGTGACCTCACCACCACGCCCTGGGGATTAAGGTCAGGACTGAGCAGAGAATAGGGCAGAGGAGAGTTGAGTGGTGCTTGAATCATTTGTGCACTGGATTTCCCTCCTGTCTGTAAGTTTCCCTGGATGAAAGTTTCTAAACAGTACGGAGTGGCTTGCATCATTTTTCTGTCTCAAAGTACTTTCTCAGTTTGGCAGGTACACCGCCTTCTAACAGGGAGGACGGCGGGGAGGAGCTCAATGACCTACAATTAACCAAATTGTAGTATTAATTTGTATTTATTTGTTTACCTTTAAAGAAATCTGTTATAGAAGCCACCAGATGTAGACAAATGGTTACTTAACTTTTAAATCTTTTTGTAGAATTTAGTTCAACATTCATTGAGCCATAAGAACTATTTAAGCACAGGGGACATCATAAATGAGTAAGATACAGTTCTTGCCCTCAAATTGTTCTTCCAATGGTGACCTAAAAAACAAATACCTTGTATCAAATCCAGAGGAGCTATGGAGATCCCAGTCAGCACTAATCACCTTTTTTTAGCTAAGCAATCACTTAATCAGCTAACCAGCAACTGCTTAGTGAAGACCTGCTATTAATGACTAAACTAAAATTAGTGAGATTTTAGTTACTTTATTATTTAGTTATTATTTTAATGAACACTAGTAACCTCTGAACATTGTGCTATTTTCAGTCTTTTAAATCATAGTAGTTCTTTTATATTATATTATATTATTTATTTATTTATTTAAGTAGCCTTCATGCTCAGCTCAGAGCCCAACGTGGGGCCCAAACTCACGACCCTGAGATCATGACCTGAGCTGAGATCAAAAGTCAGATGCTCAACTGACTGAGCCACCCAAGGGCCCCTAGTAGTTCTTTAATATTTCATAGTAAACATTTTTTTAATGAATACTATCTCAATTAGATACTGGTG
The DNA here is from genome assembly GCA_003697995.1 of Taxidea taxus jeffersonii. Taxonomy (NCBI): domain Eukaryota; kingdom Metazoa; phylum Chordata; class Mammalia; order Carnivora; family Mustelidae; genus Taxidea; species Taxidea taxus. Next base: position 120,300 of record ML108177.1, on the reverse strand, counting down.
AACTGTCCTCCATAAAAATCTCAAAACCGGGACGCCTGGGTGGCTCAGTTGGTTAAGCAGCTGCCTTTGGCTCGGGTCATGATCCCAGTGTCCTGGAATCAAGTTCCACATCAGGCTCCTTGCTCGGCAGGGAGCCTGCTTCTCCCTCTGCCTCTGCCTACCACTCTGTCTGCCTGAGCTTGTGCTCTCTCTCTCTTTCTTTTTTTTTTTTTTTTAAGATTCTATTTATTTATTTGACAGAGATCACACAAGTAGGCAGAGAGGCAGGCAGAGAGGGGAGGGGAGAAGCAGGCTCCCCGCAGAGCAGAGAGCCCGGTGCGGGACTCGATCCCAGGACCCTGGGATCATGACCCGAGCCAAAGGCAGCGGCTTAACCCACTGAGCCACCCAGGCGTCCCTCTCTCTCTTTCTAATAAATAAAATCTTTAAAAAAAAATCTCAAAACCATTTTTCCAAGAAGAGGATTCTGCTGCTATAGTGAGCAATAGCTTTATCAATGAGGTCTTTAAAAAAAAAAAGGAGGTGGGAAAGTACTGTTAAAATAACGAAAAGTTTATTTAAAAAGGAGAATCCAAAACTATATAGTTTTAATCCTGTTTTGGAAAGTAAAATATCTATAATTATAGTGGCAGGCACTATTTTGAAAGTGTTTTACCCATTTAGTCCTCACAAGAACCTTAGGAGGTAGCTAGGGTTAGGAAACTGAGCTACAGACAGGTAAGTGATGCACCTTAAAGTTACCTGCCCTGTATCATGTGGACAAAGGGATAAGGAAATGTCAGAATTCCAATAATTCTTAGATCTAGAGAGTGTAATAAGATGTAGTTCTCATTTCCTATTTTGGTTACATATTTTCCTAATTTTTCTACAAGGAACCTAAATTGTTTGGTATTCATAAAATTGTTTAAAAATACAATATTCAAGTTTTACGGTCAATAAAATTGCTCAGTAAAGTAGCAAGTGGAGTGCTGTAAACCAATACGTTGCAATCATTTCAATGAGCATGCTAAGAGCATCTTTTTTTTTTTTTTTAAAGATTTTATTTATTTATTTGACAGACAGAAATCACAAGTAGGCAGAGAGGCAGGCAGAGAGAGAGGAGGAAGCAGGCTCCCCGCGGAGCAGAGAGCCCGATGCGGGGCTCGATCCCAGGACACTGGGATCATGACCCGAGCCGAA
>ML108177.1:53813-119021 GCA_003697995.1 Taxidea taxus jeffersonii | reverse complement strand
ATGACAGACAGAAATCACAAGTAGGCAGAGAGGCAGGCAGAGAGAGAGGAGGAAGCAGGCTCCCCGCGGAGCAGAGAGCCCGATGCGGGGCTCGATCCCAGGACACTGGGATCATGACCCGAGCCGAAGGCAGAGGCTTTAACCCACTGAGCCACCCAGGCGCCCCTAAGAGCATCTTTTTTTAAGAGAGTGAGCAAACATGGGAGTGGGGGGCACATGGTGGGGGGAGGGGCAGTAGGAAGAGGGAGAGAGAGAGAGAAGAGAAAATCTAAAGCAGGCTCCAAGCCCAGTGCAGAGCCTGTTTCAGGCTCCATCTCATGACCCTGAGATCATGACTTGAGCCAAAACCAGGAGTCGGTCACTAAACTGTCAGAGCCAAGTGCCCTGCAAAGAACATTTGTATTGACTCTTTGATGACATTTTCTTATGGTTTAAGTGGGGACATGAAATGATGTCACAATGTTCCTTATAGTGACTGTAAAAATTCTTAGGCTTGCATTTTGAGCCTATTGCCTGGTGCACACATACTATATACATTGTAACTTTATACAAAACTTCTTCAGGATAAATCTAATACATATTAATCGAATTCTGACCTAAAGAAACAGAGCACTGCAGACTCAGCAGGACTGCTACTAGCTGGTTTTTTACTCCAAGTCCCGGCTTGAAAGCCACACTGCTGAGCCATCTTAAAGGGATAGCACTTCTTTATGCCTTGATTTCTTGACTACAGTTTTGAATCCACACCTCTGACCTCAATGTTTATGCTCTTTCTAGAATACCAGACTGCTGCCTCTCAAAATGATCTTACCAATGTTTCTCTTTGGTTTCTTGTATTCTGAAAACAAAAGATGTTCATGCAATACTGAAGCAAATATCAGAGTATACCTCAGAAAACCTGCTGATTAAAATGATTTACCAATGTTTCATAATTAGCCAAGGACAGAACTGAAACATGAATGTGGGTATACTTTCCCCCATTAAGTCATCATGAGTTATGCATATGCCCCATCTCTGAGGCCCTATCTGCACAGATGGAACTAGATAGGAGGGCTGCCCACAGTCTGGCAAAAGTCTTCAATGCTGACTTGAGGCACTTCTAATTATTTCTGTCCCAAAGAACCTAAAGTGTATCTTACTTGTAATGGCATCTAATTTCAGGAAGAGCTTTGAAAAACTTCATAATTCCTTTATGCTCTTAGGGATGCACTTGGAAGAAGTAAGAGATAATGCTCCTAGTTAACAACAATGAGGGAATCCCTGCAAAGGGGAGAAACAGGGCTGATCAGGAGCCCTGAGATTAAATTTAAGGTGACCGAGCCCACCCTGCAGCAGAAGAGAAAAACTGGAATCCAAGAAAATTGAGTTCCTTTCATGTGGCAGAGAATTTGTGGATACAAAAAAGAAGGGATTAGTGTGGGGTCTCCTGATCAGATGGGGGCCACCAAATGTAGGGCAAACCTAGGTCTGGAGCTACTCCATTCCAACACGATGGAGTGGAGGCCAGCAGCACAGAAGGATAAAGAACTCACCCAAGGCAGAACAAAAGGAGGTAAAAGTTTATTGAAAATACCTTAAGGAAGTGGCAGGCAGGACAGCAAAGTGGACACTGTCAAGACGTGGTGGTTGGGGGAAGGTGAGGAGGTATGGGAACCTATGGAATTTTCCTTTTTTGGTACCTGTGTCTGGTGTAAGTAGCCCATTGGTCAGCTAGGACTGACCCACTAATGGGCCTGTTTGTATTCAGCCCAGTGGTCACTGCAGGGGGTGGGGCACGGCTTCTACTTTATTCAGGCCTCCGTTGTTCAAGTTGGTTGCCTAAAAGAAGCCTCTACAAATAGGAGAAAAAAGAACTAAGGATAATGGTGAACCTGTAAAATCTGCTTTTGTTAGTTATTGTCAAGGGCTTGGTAATGAGAAAACGTATTCTCTAAAAGCATACATACACCTGAGCTGTCCAAAGTGGTTGCCACCAACCACATGTGGCTATTGAGCACCTAAAATGTACCTAGGGTGACTAAGGACAAAATTTTTTAATTTTACTTAATCGCCAGTAGTTTAAATTTGATTCAGTTGTTGGGAAGCTTTTAGGTATAATTGTAACAACCTGGGTAGGTGGATATACTTTGTAACTCTAGATTTTATGGCCTCTAAATATAGGTCAAGCTTTCCCATGAACATCTAAAGTCCAAATTGAGATCCAGTGTACCAGATTTGGGAGCCATGGTACAAAAAGAGTAAAATATCTAATATTTCTTTATATTCTGTGTTGAAATATTTTGGATAAATTATGGATATATTGAGTTAAAACCCATTTCTAAAGTGAATTTCACCTATTTCTTTTTTAATGTGGCTATTAGAAAACTTTAAATCACCTGTGTGGCTTGCATTACCTCTCTGTTGGGAAATGCTGTCATCGTTATGAGAAACATTGCCATTTGAAATATCAGTGAAAACGGAATGTCTCATTTCTACTCAGAAGATCTGAGCCCTGTGGGTTACTTTAATACAGGGAAACAGAATCAATTTCCAACCAAGAGCTTCAGATAAGAGGTTCTTCAACTGCAGTTTCCAAGGAAACAGGTCATCAGAGTAGAATATTCCTAGGAGAACTTCTAAAATGTTTCCAATGGAAGGCCAAGGCCATGTAAACAATGTTTCTCCTCTGGCTATATAGACCCCGTCCTTTGGAATGATTACTGACTTCTTTTCTTCCCCCTTTATCAGTGATATCCGTTGTTCTGCTCTGTTCCTGTTGCCTCCAGAACAAAAACTGCAGAGAAACCTCAGTTGCTAAACTGTTCCTGTCTCATGACATCACCAGTTCAGAGCCGATCCCCACTTGTCCCAGGCCCTCTTCAGAATCCTTCGGCACAGGCTCCAATTTTGAGGTAAGTCCCTTCCAAGTCTCTGATGCGCAGACATCCCAGGGTCCCGGAGAGGCCTTATGCTCTCTCTCTCTCTCTCTCTCTCTCTCGCAGCAGCAGCAGGTAAGTAACCCCAACTTTAACTACGAGTGTGTTCCTGGTGGTCTTCATCTGATGGACTTTATCTAGGGACATCTGAAAATGAAGTCTTGAAATCTTGAAATTGGATTACCAAAAAGGAGCAAGAGGAATTATTCATTGATTCCAGAAAAATTTGAAATGTAAAGAGTGGAAAGCAGTTGTTGAGTCTAACCAACCTGGGTTCTAGGCCTGGAGCTACTCAATTTCTATTCTCAGACTTCATTAACGTAGGTAATATCAAAACATCTATTTCAGGGGCACCTGTGTGTCTCAGTCGCTTAAGCGTCTGCCTTCAGCTCATGTCATGATCCCAGGGTCCGGGGATCGAGTCCTACATTGGGCTTCCTGTTTAGTGGGGAGTCTGCTTCTCCCTCTGCCTCTCCCTACCCCCTGCTCATGCTCTCTCTCTTGCTCTCTCAAATAAATAAATGATCTTTTTAAAATACTCTATTTCATAAGGTGGTAAGAATTTAAGGAAATACCCTACTTAAATTGCAGCTGGCACAGTGAACACTTTAAAATAGTAATTACCGGAGCGCCTGGGTGGCTCAGTGGGTTAAGGCCTCTGCCTTAGGCTCAGGTCATGATCCCAGGGTCCTGGGATCGAGCCCCGAATTGCGCTCTCTGCTCAGCAGGGAGCCTGCTTCCCCCTCTCACTCTCTGCCTGCCTCTCTGCCTACTTGTGATCTCTGTCAAATAAATAAATAAAATCTTTAAAAAAAAAAAGATAATTACCAATAGCTGCCCACAAAGGGGAAAGTTAGCAGGAGGACAGAATCCTGTGGGCATTTCTGTGTTCTCTGGACCAGCCAGGTTTCTGGCAAAGCAGGAAGTGGGGGGGTGGGTGGTGAATGGAACTTAATTCATTAATTAATCAATTTTCCTGAACAGTTAAAGCTAAAGGAAGGTAAAAGGAGCTCTGAATTTTCCTTTGGAATCAAAAGAAGAAGGAATTGCAGATAAAAGATTCTCCTTTTCAGAAATTTGTTCTGCTTTTGCATGTTTTATTTTTATTTTTTAAAGATTCATTTATTTGAGACAGAATGAGAGAGAGAGAGAGAGAGAGAGAGAGAGAAAGCGTGCACCAGCAGGGGGAAGGGACAGAGGGAGTGGGAAAGAGAATCCTCAAGCAGATGACCCAGTGAGCATTGAGCCTGATGCAGGGTTCACTCGTAGGACCTGAGCCGAAATCAAGAGTTGGATGCTTAACCAACTGAGCTACCCAGGTGCCCCTGTTTTCCTATGTTTTAAATATGCTTTTATTTTATATGCCTAATAAACTTTTAATGTTTAGTGGCTCTAGAGTCCCTCTAAACCAAGCCTTGGATTAGCAGGCTACCACAACAAGAATAGGATAGTAGTACGAAGAAAGTGGGCTTTGGTCTCATAGAGACATGGGTTTAAATTCCAGTCCTGCAACTTTTCTAATCCATAGGTTCAAGGCTACATATGGCCTTGGTCAAGAGATTTACTTCTTCCTCAACTTCCCTTTGATAACAATATTTTCCTCATGTTAAGACAGATTAAAGTACCTGACAAACATAATAACAATATCCTTGGGTCTACCAACAGAAACTATGTGCATATCTGATTAAAATATTGAGAAATGAAGAGCAAAGAGATAGTGCTATCAAAAGTTAGTGAAAATGGGGGTGCCTGGGTGGCTCAGTGGGTTAAAGCCTCTGCCTTCAGCTCCAGTCATGGTCTCAGGGTCCTGGGATCGAGCCCCGCATTGGGCTCTCTGCTCATCCGGGAGCCTGCTTCCCCTCTGCCTCTGCCTGCCTCTCTGTCTGCCTGTGCTCGCTCTCTCTCTCTCTCTCTAACAAATAAATAAATTAAAAAATCTTTAAAAAAAAAAGTGAAAAGGGCAAAATTTACTGTTAATTGGTGACAACTATAAACTGGTAGAGCTTTCTAGAAAACCAGCATTGAAGCTGTTTCCCAGTCAGTCTCACTTGTAGTAAAGTGGGTAAGATTTTCCTCAATCTACAGCACTGTAAGCTTTGGAGCAGCATCTCCCCCCAGATCCCTAAGTCCATTTTGAAATTTAAAGAAAGTCAAACTCATTCAGATGTCTTTTCTCCTCCACTTATGGCTGCTTTCTTTCTTTCTTTTTTTTTTTTTAAAGATTTTATTTATTTATTTGACAGAGAGAGATCACAAGTAGGCAGAGAGGCAGGCAGAGAGAGAGAGAGGAGGAAGCAGGCTCCCTGCGGAGCAGAGAGCCCGATGTGGGGCTTGATCCTAACACCCTGGGATCATGACCTGAGCCGAAGGCAGAGGCTTTAACCCACTGAGCCACCCAGGTGCCCCTATGGCTGCTTTCTTTCACCAATCATTAAAGGCTGTTGATTCTTCTCTCAGAACTGGTCTTAGAAAACATAGCAGAAATGCAAAAAATTTTGATTGACATTTTTATTATGCAGATATTCTATATAAAGTAACAAGAGTTCATTTTTTATGCTGCTGTGAGCTCATTCAAAAGTGATTGAAAACCCTTCTCAAATTTTCTGTAAAATTTAAGCACACACCTGCAAAATTATCTGTGAAAATATATAAATACAGAGTTGACAGATTGCAATTATTTAAAGTTACACACATATTTTGACAAATCCTGGGTGGAACTGTGCAATGTGGTGAGATTGGGTGGATTTTTCTTGTATTTTAATTCCTACTGGTATTGCATTAATAGTTTTTGTACAATAAATTGTAGCTTAAAAATTTCTACAAATAGCTTAATCTAATTATATGTCCCTAAAGATCTAATTTAATGTTAAAATCTTCAGTTATTTAAAAAAAAACACATCTAAAAAACCCCACATCTTTCTTTAAAAGAAAATGCTTGCTGAATAATTTATTATATTTTATATATGTTATATATTACAAATTAATCATTCTCTTATTAGTAGCTAAGTTTATCTTTAATTTCCCTGTTATACATAATTTTTCAATTAACACCTTTTAAAATGTCAGGTATTATTCAAGCTTTTCTTTTATATCTCAACATTTCTTTATTTGCCTAGTCTTTACAATGGGAGAAAGAGTGACATAATTTTTTAAAACTATTTTTAAAAACTGAAGGAAGTAAAAATACCTGTTAAAACAGAATGTGTACATTTACATCACCATCTGTCATTTCCCACTAGTGCCACCTCCTTCTTTTTAATTTTTTAAAGATTGTATTCATTTTGTTGGGGGAAGGGGCAGAGGGACAGAATCTCAAGCAGACTCCTGGCTGACCGTGGAGCCTGACACAGAGCTCAGCCCAGGGCTCAACGAGGGGCTTGATCTCTCCACTCTGAGATCATGACCTGAGCTGAAACCAAGAGTCAAAGGCAAGCCTCTGGCCAGCTTAGCCACCCAGGTGGGCCCCACTGCTACCTCCTTCTGAGTGTGATCCCTTTCAGTGTGAAAGGGATCTTTTTTTTTAAAAAAAAAAGATTTATTTATTTATTTGAGAGAATGCAGGGGACGGGGAGGGACAGAGGGAGAAGAGAGAGAATCTCCAGCAGACTCCCTCCTGAGCACAGAGTCCTGCATGGGGCTCAATCCTGACCTCAGCTGAAATCAAGAGTTGGACTCACTTAACCGACCGAGCCACCTAGGTGCCCCAGTTTCTGATTATTTCTTAGGAGAGAATCCCAGATGGGGGGGATTACTAAGTAACAAGGGCTTCAAGAATTTAGAAATTACAGAAACATTAAAATAAATTGTTTGTGACAAGATAAAAAAAATTCAAATACTGTCTATGTAAAGTGAGAAACATTTGTACAAAAGAGGACAAAGTCAAAAGGAAAAACAATGGAATGGCAGATTGTTGTAATTAATACATTAGAGGGAAGTTTGTGATCTATAAGGGAACTGATGATAAATTTCTCTGGACAATAACTAGCATCCCTTGGGTAAGTAAATATATATTTTTTAAAGATTTTATTTATTTATTTGACAGAGATCACAAGTAGGCAGAGAGGCAGGCAGAGAGAGAGGAGGAAGCAGGCTCCCCGATGAGCAGAGAGCCCAATGTGGGGCTCGATCCCAGGACCCTGAGATCATGACCTGAGCTGAAGGCAGAGGCTTTAACCCACTGAGCCACCCAGGTGCCCCAGCAAGTATTTTTTTAAAAATGAGAGCTAGGAATAAAGGAATTTGCCCAGTTCCTGAAGGAATTTGTATTCTGATGCCTGTGCTAAGTCCAAGTTCTTAATGACTCAGTATATACTTTCTTATATTCAGGACCAATGTGTATGTGTTATACATACACATGAGATTTCATGACTAAATATATAATGTAACTTATATTGATCGAGAGAATAGATAGGAGCTGTGATTTAATTTAACAGTGCTGGAATAGATTATTAGAAATAGTTTTACTGGGGGATGCCTGGGTGGCTCAGTTGGTTAAGCAGCTGCCTTCGGCTCAGGTCATGATCCCATCGTCCTGGGATCGAGTCCCACATCGGGCTCCTTGCTTGGCAGGGAGCCTGCTTCTCCCTCTGCTGCCACTCTGCCTGTGCTCGCTTGCTCTCTTCTCTCTCTAACAAATAAATAAATAAAATCTTAAAAAAGAAAAAGAAATAGTTTTACTGGATGATTTTTTTGTGACTCTGGTAATGAAATGTTTGGATCATTTCTTCTTTTGAGAGACTGTGTACTCATTAATACTGTTCTCTTGTTAATTTTTGTAAGTGTTTTTCCTTCCAGTTGTTTCCCAAGTGTTTCTTCTTGGGTAAACTATCTGTGCATCCATATAAAATCAAGATTTGTTTTCTAGTGTGGATTACTTTTAGCAGGTGTTCATAATATGAGAAAGAATTAACTAGCGAATTTTTAAAATAAAGGCCTAGTGTCCATAGGCAAATTTTAATGTGTGAGTTCTTTATTAAATACATCATAAATATTAATGAGACAGTGTTTAAAATAGCTTCATGTCTTTATTTTTAATTAATCTGGGTTTTTTTTGTTAGAAAAGAATTGCATGCACATAATAAAGAAATTAGAATAGAAAAGCTTAAAATGAAAAAAAAGTCTCCCTCCTCTCCCCAACTCTACCCTCTCCACCAGAGTCCCTAATTCATTTCCTAGGAATCACTCTTGTTAATAGCTTCTGCTTTTAGTTTATCATATTTCATGTCTTATCAAATCTACATAGGATCTATCCATATTCTGTTATGAAATATTAATTTGTCATGAACCAACTACCCTTCTACCTCTGGATTTTATTGCTTATATTTTCATATTTCTAAATGTTTTCTAGTGCTTCCCTTATTTACTTATTTACTTTAATAACACATTTAAATGTTTAATTCTGGATTTCTCAAGTTTAATGTGGTTTGAAGACCCATAATGAAAAATGAGAATATTACCCATCTTTCTCCTTCTATCTACCTCCTAATTTTTCTTAACGATATTAATGTGCCTGAGTAATATTGTATACTATTAATTAATATTTTCTCTTTTCCATTTCTCCATCCAAGCAAGTAAAGGGCTCTGCATTCTATCCCTTCAGGGGAGACTTTGGACAGGAAGGAAAGCAGAATTAACTTGTAAAAATTTTCCTGGCTTTTGTTTTCCATAAGCCTCAACTCACTGAGTTGCACTGGAGTTGGAGAAAGGGAGTGTGATGCCTTACAGAAGCAAGAGGTGGGGAGAGGCTTCTCCTGGAGATTTCATGAGGGTGGTGGTAAGAAGCTGTGTGAAACTCAAACTTTGCTGCATGGTAGAGCCCTGTGGAGGGGGGCAAGCTCAGAAGAGAGCCGTTTCAGGTATCTGGGAAAGGAAGCACACTGGCACAAGGTTCCCAGCCTCAGCTAACTCCCACATCACATGTGGAACCCCAAAGGAGCAGAGATCTGCTGCAGTGGAAACAACCATTTGTTGAGGCTCTCAGTGACCTGCGCACAGATTACTGATGACTGGAGGCCCCCCTTCTCTCTGATGTTTTGGTAACTGTGTGCTTTGGGACCCAGGGAGGGCAGAGAAATCCCAATAATGTTTGTATTTGTGTTTCCCATCCAGCAGGTCTTAGAAGGGAGGCAGAGGAATAGAGGGACTATTCCCCAGAGGCAGACATTAAATTGAAGAGTAGAAGATAAAGTGATATTTCTTACATACTTGAATTTGTTGGCTGAGGTTTATATCCTGCCACATAATTTTTAAATCGCCAAGGTTTATGACCTTCACGTGTTACTCTGTAATAGAAATCTCCTGCACTTCGGGCGTTGTTTGATACCCCAAAGTGAAGTCAATAAACAGCATGTATGATATTATGATTACATAAGTATTATTTACTATAAAGCAAATATTATGATTGGACTAATTTAGAAAGAAACCAAATCCTATGACATTAAAAATTTGTTGCTTAAGTGTGCCTGGGTAACCCAGTAGGTTAAGCATCTGCCTTTGGCTCCAGTTATGATTTCTCGGTCCTAGGATCAGGCTCCTTGCTCAGCAGAGAATCTGCTGCTCCCTCTGCCTCTGCCCCCTCACTCTTGCTTGCTTTCTCTCTCTCAAGTAAATAAATAAATATCTTAAAAAATTTGCTGCTTAAATCTTTCCTTTATTTTTTCCCAATTCTATTTAGTTGTCACCATTATTATATAACCTGATGCCTTGGGTTCCTATTTCTGTGCTGAAGGACTTCCTGTAGTAATTTTTTTTTAGGTAGGGAGTATGAATGGTAAATGTTTTATTCCCAGATGTCTTTATTTTGTCTTCATGCTTAATTAGCAATAAGGCTAAGTTTAAAAAAAAAACTCCCTTTGGACCTTTGAAGTCATTACTCTACTTTCTTCTATATTCTTACTTTTTATCCACTTGCTCTAACAGGTTAAGGGAAGTGAATTGAAGTCTGTATCTTCTAGTGTTTCTATTTTTTCCTTGTATCTTCTATAGTTTTTTGCCTTATGACTATTGATGCTATGTTATTTGGTGCATAGATTTTATATTTTCCTTGTGAATTCTGCCTTTAATATTTTCTTTCCTGCCTTTAGTATCATAAAGTATCTTGTTTAATGCTTTTTTGGCACAAATTCTTTTTTTTTAAGATTTTATTTCTCAGAGAGACAAAGAGAGGGAGATCACAAGCGGGAGGAGCATCCAGCAGAGAAAGAAGCAGGCACCCTTCTATGCAAGGAGCCCGTAGCAGGACTCGATCCCAGGACCCTGGGAACATGACCAGAACTGAAGGCAGACACTTAACCGACTAAGCCACCCAGGTGCTCTGGCACAAATTCTTAAGTTACTAGAAGTCTGGCTTTGATTTTTCTCTCAGGCCCCAAGAGTCTCACCAGGAAGCATCTTGAATAAACGACACAGAGAGTTGTTCTGCAGCCAACTTTTCTCTTTGAATTTGCTGATACTGACCCTGGATCATGTCTGAGTCTCTTTAGAAAGAACGTGGTTGGCCTTTAGTATCCTGAGGTGCAATTTCTTCTTTATTGACTTTTTTCAGGAAATGTAAACCCATTTGCTTTCTATTTTCTAAGTAGTTCTCAGAATTTCTGGTATACTGATGATACTCTAATTGTTTTCTACCGATCAGGTTTTGTGCTTTTAAAATGATCTGTCTTTGGAACTTCAGTGGGATGAGGGAGGCGGCAGGAGGAATCATGTGTCACAGTGTATACTTTGACCTGAAATCTTCCTGTAACAGAATCTTAATCTCCACATTTATTGGAATAAAACATTTTTTAGTGTCCATCCATTTTCTTCTTCCCTCTCTTACTCTTCAACATTCATTTGCATGCTGAAATTATTTAATCATTTAATTTATCATCTGTACACTTTCCCTTGATATTTATTAAAAATTTCAGTGCTGGAATTCTCTTTTTCCCCCATCCTGAATATTTAAAACACTAGAAAGACCTATTTGAATGATAGATATCTAGCAAGCATTCAAAAATTTCAGTGTACATTTTAAGATGTTAGTGTTAGGTAGCCATGATAGAATGGTATAATTTCAAAGGGAATTATAGCAACTTATAGTCAGAATATAGTACAATAATAAAAAACATATCACTAAGTTCAAGGGTTTGAATAAGTTACTTGCATGTAATTTTATTCTTTTGTTAAAGATTTTATTTATTTGACAGAGAGAGAGACAGCAAGAGAGGGAACACAAGCAGGGGGAGTGGGAGAGGCAGAAGCAGGCTTTCCTCCAAGCAGAGAGCCCGATGTGGGGCTGGATCCCAGAACCCTGGGATCATAACCTGAGCCAAAGGCAGACACTTAACAACTGAGCTACCTAGGTGCCCCTATTCTTATTTTTTTTTTTTAAACAACTCTTTTATTTCCCCCAGAAACAAGCTTCTCATGACAAGAAATCCTGAATCTCTAGATCCCAATTTCCCAGTGGTGCTTGAGGGACCCAGGCTGTGTGTGATTAAGTGTTAAAATGAGTGATACCAATAATGAGGGCTCTAGGGATTCAGAGACAGTGGTGCAGTGGATTCTATGGGAGAACACAGGATCCAGAGCCTTCGGCTGGACCTTGCAAGGGAAGAGACACAGAGGAGCAGAAGGAAGACAAAAAGAGTACGCAGGCCACATGAGGGTAGCAAGGTGACAAATTCTAAGGTTTTAAGTTCAGGAGAATCAGTACAGCATCCTTACCCAAGTCCAGCCCTGGCATCTGTATAACGATACAGGCACTCCTCTGAGATAGTGAAGGCTCCATTCCAGGCCATAGTCACTTCCCTTTATGGAAACTGGCAAGAGGCAGAGCACAGGAGTCAGGCCTGACATGGGACAGCAGGAACAGACTACAGGGTCTGGCTGGAGACGGAAGACTCAGATGATTCTCCCTCATGCCAGGACAGGGACCAACTCAGATCAGGCTCTTGTAAACAAATGATCAGATCAGGCCAGCAAAATCCTCTGTAGATACACCCAGGGGCAAAGAGGTCACGTCTTCCTCATCCTTGGATCCTAGACTTACTCTCTGAGGGACTGGGATGGGGGAGTCAGGGAGGAGGATTGTAATTTTATTCTTATCCTTTCTATACATTACCACCTTCAAGGCATTGCACAACTAGTGGCTAAAAATATTTGTAGTAAGTCATTTTTTTCTTTATATGCTAAATATTCAAGCAGAAAGTTATATACTCAGTTTAGCTATAAATGATGTCGTTATCTATATGATCTTAAATCCTCCTTTTTGAAGATAAATCTTTTTTTTCTTTAATAGAAACATTAGCTCACCTACTTTAATTGTTGGCCTCATCAGAATCTGTGTAATTACTTTTCACTTTAGGAATCTTAACTGCTTGAGTCCTTCTTTAAAAGGATCAAATAGCAGTAGACAGGCTCACCACGTGGTGGCAGCCGAAAGCCCAGAAACCAACGTCAGGCAGGCCTGTATTAGGCATGTGTCCAAAAATTTAGGCATACAGCTGCCTTGTGGGAATGTAAGACAGTCGTATTAAAAGGCTGCTGGAAATGTTCTCTATCTTGATCTGGACAGTGGTTACATAGGTATATATATATATATGTAAAAATTCATCAAACTGTATATTTGGGGCGCCTGGGTGACTTAGCGGGTTAAAGCCTCTGCCTTCGGCTGGGGTCATGATCCCAGGGTCTTGGGGTTGAGCAGGCATCTGGCTCTCTGCTCAGCAGGGAGCCTGCTTCCTCCGCCCCCTCTGCCTGCTTGTGATCTCTGTCTGTCAAATAAATAAATAAAATCTTAAAAAAAAATAAAAGGGAAAGAAAACAGTGCAATGGATGGATAACTCATGGGCATAATCACATTTTGAAACATTATCTAGCAAGGAGAATTAAGGAAGCGCAGCTGCATAGATAAATCTCACACGCACGGTGTTGGGTGAAAGGAATCACAAAGAGGGATGCCTGGGTGGCGCAGTCGGTTAAATGTCTGCCTTTAGCTCAGGTCATTATCCCAGGGCCCTGGGATCGAGTCCCACATGTCCCATGTTGAGCTTCCTGCTTAGTGGGGAGTCTGTTTCTCCCTCTCCCTGCGCGTGTTTTCTCTCTCTCAAATAAATATATAAAGTCTTAAAAGAAGTCACAAAGATAACAGATATATACATTTTTATATAAAGTTCAAAAACAGTCAAAATATATTGCTTGTTGATGTATACAAAGGTAGCAAACCTAAAGAAACACTAGAGACTGATAATAAAAGGGATAATGGTTTCCATTCAGGGGCAGGAGGAGGAAGCCATCAGAGGAGAAGAACAGAGATGGCTTCTAAGGTATTGACATTGTTCTGTTCTATTTCTTAACCTGGGTGATAGTTACATAGGAGTTTACTTTGTAATTGCTCTTTAAATGTAAAAGAGGCAGATTAAAAAGTGAAAATCAAGCTATCAGGTATTTTATTCTCCAGGAATTCCAGTGGTTTATCCTTTGGCAAACTAGTCACCGGCACCTGGTATTATGTGTAGGGTTGCCAGATTTAACAAATAAAAACAAGAAACTATAGCAAATAAAAATATAGAGTGCTTAGTTTGTGAATTTCTGATAACGAATGACTTTCAGTGTAAGAATATCCCCATGGGGTATTTGGTCCCATGCAATATCTGGGACATACTTATACTGAAAAATAATTCATTGTTTATCTGAAATTGCATGTAACTGAGCATCCTGTATTTTGTCTGGCAACCCTAATTATGTGGTCAATTGCTCAGGCAGAAGCAGTTCTGTTAGTGGAGTATCCAGAGAAGGGTCAAAGGAAGAGGAGGAAGAAGTCTTATTTAGGGGCGCCTGGGTAGCTCAGTGGGTTAAAGCCTCTGCCTTCGGCTCAGGTCATGATCCCAGGGTCCTGGGATCGAGCCCCACGTTGGGCTCTCTGATCCACAGAGAGCCTGCTTTCTCCTCTCTCCCTGCTTGCCTCTCTGACTACTTGTGATCTCTGTCTGTCAAAATAAATAAATAAAATCTTAAAAAACAAAAAGAAGTCTTATTTATTTTTTGATGAATTAATTTTAATTTTTTTTATTTTTTGGAAGAAATATTAAACTAGTTTGACCCTAAATCCCTGTTTGAAGAACAGAGTAATTAAATTTGCTGAGTTTACCCATTATTACAGTAGTTTAGGAATAATGAATCCACATGATGTATTGCATAATTTCTATTAACAAAAAACAGTTTCAGCAAATGTTTAAAAGAGGCATCAGTGTTTCCCCTAAAACTTGTCTATCTCTCACCACATCAGTCCCTCTTCTGATCACTTTAGATAAAGATACTGTGAAAGACGCTTCATAATGCTCATTCTGTGGCTAATGTTTTTCTAGTTAGTAGCCAATGATTAGGAGTGAAGTTGAAAGGCAGGTTGCTTAGTTTTGTTTTTATTCTACAAATATTCTGACAACCTACCATGGGCCAGGAAACCATCTTAGACTCAAAGAAGAGAATAATGAATGACACAGACATAGTCCCTTCCTGTGAAGCTCAAAGTCAGGCCCTAGGGGATGATAGATTAGATAGATAGATAATAGATGATAGATAGATAGATAGATAGATAGATAATGTGCACTTGGTAAAACATTACCTAGCAATAGTAGATATTTGCTGTTTGCTGCCCAGCATTCCTCTTTATTTGGGGAATTCAGCCAGACCCTCTTCTGTATTAGATGGTTTGGGTAGAATTGACTCCAAGCCAATTGCCAAAATGACAATACTTGAATCACGGATGGGCATATAATCCAATTAGAATTGATGACCCCAGTATGTAGAAGCTTCTGGAAAAGAGAAGCATTCAGTCTTGCCTTTGGTTATGGTCACCACGTTGTTAACATGAAGGGAGCCATCCAGATGACCAATGCATCAGGTATATACCCCCAGAGGGCACTATTCATGTGCAAAACAAAGTCAACACCAGAAAAGCATCTTGGTGAACTTGTGATGCCTTGGTTCAAGACTCCCCCTCCCCTACACACACACACACACACACACACATGGATTTTTCAGTTAAATTTAGCCAATAAATTCATTCACTTCTCAGGGCAGTTTGAGTTTCAGTTTTCTGTCATTTGTAGCAGAGTCCTTAACTGATGCAATGAAAGTTTGTTTCCTGCCTATTCCCAATCTCGGTTTCATCCCTTAAAGATAATTACTGTTACATTTCTTTCAGTTATTTGTTTGCATAGGTGTGTGTGTGTGTGTGTGTGTAGTGCCTATTGATACAAATAGGATTGTATTGTACATGCAATTTTACCTCTCGCTGTTTTTAGACTTTAATTCTATTGTGGACATCTTCATTTGTCAATGCATTATATTCTGTAAATTGGATGTATCATCATTAATTTAGTCTGTCTTCAGTTGATGGAAGTTTACATTTGTCCTCAAGTTTTACTCTGAAATCATCCTTTATACATATAGCTTTGTGCATTTATGCAACTGTATCCAAAGGAAAAACCCTAGAAACGAAATTATCCTTTCAAAGAGAATGTGCATTTAAAATTTGCCCCCCAGAATGATTACAATTCATACTCCTCTCAGAAATGCCTGAGAATGTTTCTTCTCATCATTGCTAACACAGTTTTGTCAAATTTAAGACATTTTTGCCAATATAATAGTGAAAAGCAGGTTGTTTTCTTGATCTGCATTTGTTTCATGGGTATATACACATGGACACACATGGAGAAATCCATACATGTTCAGGCTCTTTTATAAATTTGTTAACTATTGTCCTATAAATTCCCCATTTCAAATCCTTTGCTGGTTTTTCTGGTTGTTGTTTTTTTTTTTTTTCCCTCCTCCTATTGGGTCATTTGTTTTACCTTATTGATATATCTTTAAATATTATGAAAATAGATACTTTTATCATACATATTTTAAATATATTTTTTCCAAATTTGTTCTTTGTCTTTCAACTTTATTTCTTTACTTCTTCTTTTTTTTAAAGTATAACTTTTTAAGCATACAGGAAATAGGAGAGAATTATATATTGAAAACCTGTACACCCACCATCCAGTTTTAAAAGGTTTCCATTTTACAATATTTGTCTCACCTTTTTTCTGTTTTTTTAAAAGATTTTTAAATTTATTTGAGAGAGAGAGAACATGCAAGCAGGGGGAGAGGCAGAAGGAGAGGAAGAGAGATAATTTCAAGTGGACTCCACACTGAGAGCAGAACCAAGGCTGGGCTCTACCTTGCCACTCTGAGATCATGAACTAAGCTGAAACCAAGAGTCAGACGCTTAACTGACTGAGGTGTCCAGGTGCCCCACACCTTTTCTTCTTAAAGAAAAAAAAAAAATAAAGTCTTACAGGGACGCCTGGGTGGCTTAGCCGTTAAACATCTGTCTTCAGCTCAGGTCATGATCTCAGGGTCCTGGGATCAAATCCCCCAACAGGATCCCAGCTCAGAGGGAAGTCTGCTTCTCCCTCTCCCTTTGCTCCTGCTTGTGTCCCCTCTCTTGTCATCTCTCTCTGTGTCAAATAAATAAAAATCTTAAAAAAAAAAGTTACAAATTAATTGCAGCTTCTTCTATACTCCCACTGATCCCATTCCCGTCCATCTTTCCCCAGAGGTAACAACTACCTTGAAGGCGATGTGCTTGTTTTTGGAGACTAGAAAGCTGAAAACCCCCTCATATGCACCAACGGTTTAAATATTTTCTTGTCTCTCAGAAAGAAAAATAAAAGGCAGCAATAACAAATGGACTGTTAACAGTTGTTCTTGAAAGGTCCCCCAATGATAGATCCATGATCAAAGGAGCGAAACATACAAAGCGAAGGTCAAGCAAAGCTTTATTTTGAGCCAAGCATCGAGAATCAAACTGACCTGCCAGGGCTGTCTCTTACAAAGAGGCGATCCCTCCCTGCCTTACAGACTAACTTTTATAGAGCAAAGGCCATGTGGTTGGGTCTGGCCACACACAGGAGGCCAATGAGATTCTAACACACAGAGAAAGATGCATAGTCATGCTAGGTCACACACGGGTGGCCAATTGAATTACAGTTCACCCCATAAGTAGCTATTTGAACTAGCCTATCACCTTCGTCAGAATTGGCACCCAAAAGGCGGGCCCCACACTCCTTGGTAGCTAGGGAGACAGTATGCACCCCCACTGATTGAATGTCTCCACCTGGCCCGACTCATCCCTGCATCTGGGCTCTGTTCTCTCCACCTGACCTGACCCACCCTTGTATTTGGGCTCTGTTTTCAGGGGCTGGTCGACCATATTTTACTACATAAACAACACAATGGCTGTTTAATCCGAGGGATGGAATCACTCTGGCTAAATAGGCCCTTACAGTTCTCAACTAAGTCTTACCAGAATCTGCAGGCATCTTTCTAAGAGATGTTAATTTCACATTATTGCAATAGGAAGGTGTGCAAAGTTCCCATGAGAAGCTGTTCACAAACTGTGCCAGCCTTCTGATTAATGTTGTTAATAAAGAACAGAGGAGAATCTGCCCATCAAACTTGCCCCAAATGAGGTCACTGCATTTTTGACAGGATGTATTAATACTATAATTTATTTTTACCCCAGAAGAGGTTATTTTTAAAAAGGCCATCATATCTCTTTCTGCTCACTTTGGAGCAGACGTTAGTTGGGGTCAAAGACCTTGTGTCCGTTTCCATAATAAGTGAGCTTGTGGCAGTGGGTGTGTTCAGATCCCCTTTGACATATGAAAAATGAAGAAATTTCATAAGTAGAGTGATGAAATCAGTGTGGTTATGCCTGAACATTGTTGCAGAAAGAAAAGACAGTTAAACATTCTTTGAATGATCTCTATTCTTTTGATATTCTGAAACTTATATCTTCACTGTTAATTTTTAAAAGGAACCAAATTAAGCTTTGCCTAAACAAGGGAGTCACCTGTGATTTTGACAAGCACCTTAAACAGTATACTTTTATGGTTTTAAATTTTTTTAAAACAGATCTATATTTCTTTAGAAAATGTCTATAGTATAATTTTGTAAAATTGCAAAGTTTATATAAATTTCATGATACTGTGCATAGCATTCTGCAGTTCGCCATAGTTGTTCCAGCATGACTTCCAAATTTATCCATGTTGATACATATAGATTGATTTTTTCATTTTAGCTAGTGCATACTATTCCCTTTCATGAATGTGTCTATTTTAAAATTAATTAACATGTAGATGATGCCCCTTTATTTCCTCTAGTAAAAATAATGCTGCATTGAACATATCTCCTTATGCACACGTCTGAGAGTTTCTCTAGTGTATCTAAGGGGGACATTGCTCGACTCTGAGTCCTGCATATCTTTTAACTGCATGTTGCCAAATTGCTCTTCAAAACGGTGTATCATACAAGTCAGACTTTCCCCAGCAGTAAATGAGTGTTCCTCTTAGGAGGATTCTCATATCCTTTCTGTCTCTGGTATTTTTGCTTTGGGTTTGTATGAATTTGAGTAATAGCATAATGTACCAAACTCTTGCCTTGTGGCCTCCATATGGGATGTGTGTGTTCTCATGTTTAGAAGGTGTTGGGGTTATGTTTAGTTGGGGCAGTGAATGGTTATTGCTGCTTACCTTGGAAATACAGAGATACTATTCATTTTGTTTCATAATGGTAAAGCTGAAACAGAAGAGTGCTGGTAGTCTAGGAACCTGGCAATCCCACAGCATGATTCTATCCAGATCATATAACACTTTGCCTTCCACATATTAAGAGGGGTTAACAGTAAAGTTATGTAAATTCAAAAAAATTGTGTTGGGGAAACCGTGCTGATCACTGTGTGTAATAGGCAGACGTTTGTTCATTGAGAGGTTTTCCCTCGCTGCACAGACCTGGGTTATGTAATTGTAGTGTTAATAACTGTATCAGTCCAGGGGCGCCTGGGTGGCTCAGTCATTAAGCATTTGCCTTCGGCTCAGGTCATGATCCTAGGGTCCTGGGATGGAGCCCCACATCGGGACTCCCTCACCCACTCCCCCTGCTTGTGTTCCCTCTCTCACTGTCTCTGTCAAATAAGTAAAGTCTTTAAAAATAAAAAATAAAATACATTAAAAAAATAACAGTATCAGTCCAGGGCGAATCGTTAATCTGGAGAATTCCAGGGTTAATATTTCTCTTCCCCAATCTCCCTTGTCCTACTTCTGAATAGTATTCACCTTCCCTTCCTTATCAGATCAAATCTTAAAGTTTCAGGGAAGTCCTAGATATAACAAAGTTCAGGCTAAAAATTTTTGCAGTCTAAGCTTATCCATGGTATTAAACTTTCATATACCATCCCAGCTAAAAATAAATGAAAACTCCAAACCAGTAGGATAACCAGATGTGACATCTGCTGAGCTGTCCTGTATAAATAAGCAATAAATTACAGAGTGAACAAGGAATTTGGCAGGTGTGGTAAATCAGGAATGGCTTTGTGACATAAACTGGTATTTTTACTTCTGGAACAATTGGAGGCATTTTCTCATTTTATATGTTCAATCTTTTTTTTTTATAAAACATATTATTTCATAACCAGTATAAAGCCTAACAACAGTTTTTGATACTATCTCTGGGTGTTTGGGGTTTTTTTTTCTTTCACCATCTACATGTCCCTAAATGGAAAATTCTTGCCTCAAGATGTACATTCGTCCAATTACATGTGAAATTTTTTTTTGAAAAGAGCCCAGCTGCTTTAGGAAAGTTTAAATTCTACGTAAGCAAAGTCATTTTTAAATTTTATTTTTATATTTTTTTTAACTGAAAAAAATTTTTAAAGATCTTATTTATTTGAGAAAGAGAGAGTGAGATAGAGCATGAGAGGGGAGGTTGTCAGAGGGAGAAGTAGACTCCCCATGGAGCTGGGAGCCCGACATGGGACTCGATGTGGGGACTCAATCCGGGGACTCCGGGATCTTGACCTGAGCTGAATGTAGTTGCTTAACCAACTGAGCTACACAGGCACCCCAACTTTTAAAAATTTTTTAAGTTATCTCTATATCCAAGGTGGGGCTCGAACTCACAACCCTTAGATCAAGAGCTGCGTGCTCCACCAACTAAGCCAGCCAGGCTCCCCTTGTTTTGTTTTTTAATATTTCATAATTTTTAGAGGGTGGGAAAGTCCTTAATCCTTTTTGGCCACATCTAAGGGGTTTGTTTTTGTTTTTAAGATTTTATTTATTTATTTGACAGAGAGAGAGAGAGAGAGCACAAGTAGGCAGAGCGGCAAGCAGGGGGAAAGGGAGAAGCAGACACCTTGCTGAGCAGGGAGCCCAACGTGGGGCTCGATCCCACCACCCTGGGATCATGACCCAAGCCAAAGGCAGCTGCCCAACCAACTGAGCCACCCAGCCACCCCACACACCTGGGGTTTTAATGAGAGTTTAAGAAACTCAAATAAATCTTAACTCAAGACACATGGAAAGACATCCCTAGTTACAAAGCCGTCTCAGGCTCTTAGGGTACTGTATTCATAATCTCTCTTCTCTCCACAACTAACTCCAAAGTGCTCAGGTGACAACAATTGTGTTATAGTATCTCCCATTTATTATTACTTTAGGCTACTTAATTATTGGAGTTCACTGTTTCATAAATCTGTACCTGCCATTCACCTACCATCTGACCCCCTGATTCCTGATTCCTACCTTCCACTTACATCAGCTCTCAAGTGAAATGGGTAAACTCAGACTCAGAGCGGAACAGCTGTTGCTTAGATGATAGAGATGCTGGGTTTAGAGCAGCTGCTGGGGAAGCAGGCATTTGTTCTGAGCAAGAAGGCCAAAGTTCCTTAAGGCAATTACTGTCACGGCCTGGGAGTAACATTCCATGGGACACTTAGATTGGTTCAAGATTGACTTTAATAACTATTCTTTTCCTGAATGTTCAGATCCATCATTATTAGCCCATTGTCTTTTGACCCCTTTATTACATTCTTTTTTTTTTAAGATTTTATTTATTTATTTGACAGACAGAGATCACAAGTAGGCAGAGAGGAAGGCAGAGAGAGAGGAGGGGAAGCAGGCTCCCCGCTGAGCAGAGAGCCCGATTCAGAGTTCCATCCCAGGACTCCGGGATCATGACCTGAGCCAAAGGCAGAGGCTTAAACCACTGAGCCACCCAGGCACCCCCCACTTTATTACATTCTTATGGAACTAGTCAAAGATTTAAAAAATCTTTTTAGAAAAGATGAAGTTACCTATAATTATTCATTCCGTTGCTGAATGACTACTTCGTAGAATACTACTTGACAAGTAGTGAAGATCTGGATTCAAAGAGTAACAACTGGTATAGCAATGTTTCTTGTTTGTAGTTCCTACTAGATGCCAAGTAGCCAATTTATTAGCTTAAGAAAGTACTTCCCTGCATTGTAACTGTCAAGGGGTGAAAATGTTGGCTAAAAGTGTTGGCTGAACGATGTGCCTGCTGTGAACTCTTCTATGTATGAAACATAAGTGAATGATCCTATTATATAAAATAAGCACAAAGTCTTTTATGCAGTCATTAGCGATCAAAGGCAAAAATCAGGGCACCAAGGTGGCTCACTCAATTGAGCGTCTGCCTTCAGCTCAGGTCATGATTCCAGGGTTCTGAGATCGAGTTCAGCACTGGGCAACCTGCTCATCAGGGAGTCTGCTTCTCCCTCTGCCTCTCCCCCTGGCTTGTCTCTCTCTCTCTCTCTTGCTCATTCCCTCTCTCTCAAATAAAAAAAAGAAGAAATTTAAAAAAGACAAAAATCATTTAACATGACAATATATGTATTAAGATACAAATTGAATTAATTACTTGTCCTTCTTTTGGATACTGCCCTGGGTAATTTTTAATTTTTAATATAGTAACTGTATTTTATATTTTAATTTTTAATATAGTAACTATATTTTGAAGGAAAAGGAGTGTAACATAACCTTTTGAGTCCTGAGAAGAGCAATCTCAGTCAATACATTTAATTCCTTAAGCTGCTTGTATTATCATCTTCAGTGGTATAAGAAATAATCCTCATTTTCACATCTGGAACTTACAAATCAATCTTGTTCAGTAGTATGTGTCTCTCTGTACTCACTAGGATCTCCTAGCAGCTGGTGCTTGGTATTAATCTCTTCTAATTAGAGAAGCACATGCTATAAATTTATCATTCTAAGTGAGAGCAAAATGTTTAATCTGTTTCTCTGATCCTTCTTGCTTTACTGTCCATTAAGCAGTGCCTGACGATGATGCAGCTTGTCATACAGGGTATGGGATGATGGGGTGATAGAATAACATGGGAATGGGAAGTTTATTGCTTTGATTTGAGTCTAGGCTTCTAACTAGCTGTGTAACTTCTGGCATCTTACCTAATCTCTCTGAGCCTCAGATTCTTCATCTGTAAATAGAATTATTCCAGTTACCTCACAAGACAGTTTTGATGATTAGATGAGATAACATATGGGAAAGCGCCACAAAAATATCTTTTAAAAACTTTTAATTATTGGGGTGCCTGGGTGGCTCAGTGGGTTAAGCTGCTGCCTTTGGCTCAGGGTCCTGGGATCGAGCCCCACGTTGGGCTCTCTGCTCAGCAGGGAGCCTGCTTCCCCCTCTCTCTGCATGCCTCTCTGCCTACTTGTGATCTCTCTCTCTGTCAGATAAATAAATAAAATCTTAAAAAAAACCTTTTAATTATTGAAAATTTCAAATGTGTTTATTTATTTTTATTTTTTTAAGGAGATTTTATTTATTTATTTGACAGACAGAGATCACAAGTAGGTGGAGAGACAGGCAAAGAGAAGGAAGCAGGCTCCTCGCTGAGCAGAGAGCCCCAAATGGGGCTTGATCCCAGGACCCTGGGATCATGACCTGAGCTGATGGCAGAGGCTTTAACCCATTGAGCCACCCAGGCGCCCCTCAAATGTATTTAAAGACTGAGAGAAGGGTTGTACCCTTATCACCTAAGACCCAATTTCAACAATCATCTGCTCATGGTCAATGATGTTCATCTATACTCCACTTGGTGCTCCCCCATCCCCAAAAGGAACAGTGAAAAACAAATTCCAAATATCATATCATTTCCATCCTTAAATATTTAAGTATGTGTCTCTAAAAGATAAGTTATTTTTTATGTTTTAATTTTTATATTCTTTTAAGGACTTTATTTATTTATGAGAGAGAAAGAGAGAGCAAGCAAGAGAGGGGGTAGGGTCAGAGGGAGAAGCAGTCTTCTCACTGAGCAGGGAGCCTGATGTGGGACTCGATCCCAGGACTCTGAGATCATGACCCAAGCCAGAGGCAGACACCTAACTGACTGAGCCATCCAGGTGCCCCAAAAAACTTTTTTTAAAAAATTTATTTGACAGAGAGAGAGAGAGAAAGTCAGCACGAGCGGGGAGAGGGCCAGAGGGAGAAGCAGACTCCCTGCTGAGGAAGGGGCCTGATGTGGGGCTTGATCCCAGGATCCCGGGATCATGACCTGAGCCAAAGGCCTACGCTTAACAGAATGAGCCACCCAGGTGCCCCTTAAGCTTTTATTTATTTAATCATTTAAGTAATCTCTGCACCCAGCATGGGCCTTGAACTCTCAGTCCTGAGACAAGAGTCACATGCTCTTCTAACTAGCCAGCCAAGAACCCTACAAATGTTTAAATTATTTTTTTAAACATGTCTGTCAAATAATTATTGGATTTAAAAATGAACAAATATCCAGTCAATGTCCATTTCCCCAATTATGTCATTAATTTTTTAAATAATTATTTTGTTTGACTCATGATCTACATAAGTCTCCATCCAGCATTTGGGTGATCTTTTTGTCTAATCTACAATTGCCCTGTTTGATATGGTAGCCACTAACCACATGTGACTCACTTTAAGCATAAACTAATTAAAAGTGACTTAAATTAAAAATTCAGTTCCTCAGTTGCAAATAGCGACCTGGAGAGTGTAGATATAGAGCATTTCCACCACTGCATACAGTATTATGGGATAGTACCGATCTACAAGTCTCTTTTCCCTCTGTTTTATTCTTTAAAATTTAATTTTTGAAAAAAACCAAGTCATTTGTCTTACAGAATTTCCCACATTCCAGATTTTTAAGTCGAATTCCCATGGTGTCATTTCACATGTTCCTCCATCCTCTGTATATAATTGATGGTTAGAGCTAGTGACTGAAAAGTTGTTCACCTGGCTTGTGAGCTCAAGTTCAACTGTGTGACCTTGAGCACATAATCTGACCTATGTAAATATCAGTTCCCTCATATGTAAAATGTGAATGATAACATACCCATACTGAAGGGCAGTTGTGAAGACTAAAAAAGATCATTGATATAAAGTGCTCAGCCTGGTGCATGGCACATAGTATGGGTTAAGTATGTGTTAGTTATTACTTGTGTTATTATACTTATTAATCAGTGATTCTCAAACAGTAGTCCATGCCTTGGCTGCATCAAAATATTCTATAAACTTAAAAAAAAAAAGTTCTAGAGATTTTAGTTCAGGAGGTTTCAATGTGGTCCAAGAAAAATCTGTATTTGTGATAAATTCCTGATGATTCTGATGACGTTTTGGCTTTAGAAACTGATGGTTTTGTGATATTTCAACTTGACCAGGCTGAATTTCAGTCTCCAGAATTTCCGTTCTAGTATGCTTCCTGTTAGAGAGGATGACGAGAGATCTCTCTTGCAAGAATTGGAGGAGGGCAGGGAGGCAGCAGTCATTTTGTAGCATGTGCATATCTTCTCCTAGTTATTCAGTCCGACATACTTTAGGTGCTACTGTAAAGAGATTGTGTCATTTTAATTAAAATACCTAATTAGTTGACCTTAAATTAATCAAAAGGGAGATTGTCCTTGTTAACCCTGACTTAAATCAATTGGAAAGCTTTTATAAGAGGGCTTGGGGCATAGTCCAGGCCAAGCTGGCTTCACTGGTGAATTCTAGAGAACATTTAAAGACAAATTAATACTGATTCTGTACAAACTCTTCTAAAATATGGAAGAGGAGGGAACACTTTGCAATTTATTCTATAAGGCCAGTGTTAACGTGCCCAAATCAAACACATCACAAGAAAGCAAAATTAGGAAACAGTATCTTTAATGAGTATAGATGGAAAAATCCTTAATAAAACACTAGCATACTGAATCTAGCAACATATAAAAAGGATTATATACCATGACCAAGAGAGCTTTCTTCCAGAAATGCAAGGTCACTTTAATACCCGAAATGAATGTATTATTAATAAAGGGCAAAACCACATAACTATTTCAATAGATGCAAGGAAAGCATTTGATAGAAATCACTGATTTATCCTAAAAGCAATCCATAAGCCAGGAATAGAAGGGAATTTCCTCATCCTGGCAGAAAACATCTACGAAAAACTTTCTCTGGGGAACTCATACTTTCCCAGAGGGGAAGATGAGGAGGTCTGGGATAGCCAAGTATCTGGGCCTAGACAGGTGAGACTGTCTTCTCAGTGGGGTTCAGTTTTAAGAAGTCCACCTGCTCACAGGTGTATGAAATATTATCCACTGTAGTCTTTTTTAATAACAAAGGTGATACTTTGCTGGCTCAGTTGGTGGAGCTTATGACTAGACCTTGGTCATGAGTTCAAGTCCCATGTTGGGTGTAAAGCTTACATAAAAAAATTAAATATAGGGCGCCTGGGTGGCTCTGTCTGCTGGGCGTCTGACTCTAGGTTTCAGCTCAGGTCATGATCTCATGGGTGTGGAGTCAGGCCCCACAGTGCGTTCTGTACTCAGCGGGGAGTCTGCTTAAAGATTCTCTCCTTTTTGCCCCTCCTCCTGCTTCAGCACTCACTCTCTCTAAAATAAATAAATAAATCTTAAAAAAATAAAATAAAAAATTAGAAGTAAAAATAAAAATATTTAAAGGTGATACTTTGCCTCCCGCCAGTCCCTTATGTTTTAAACTCTATATTCTCAGCTGATTCAGAATTAGGGCATGAGAGAGGGATGGTAGTTGTTGGTGCCCTCAAAGACTCCAGCATGAAACAATGGAAGGAATAATTTATTGAAGTTTTAGGCATGTACAATAGTAATCCCTGTAGTAATGATTAGAGTCTTAGACTTATTTTAAAAGTTGGAAAAGATCCTAGAGATCATTTAGCAGCTAGATTCTAACCCCCCAGAGATTAAGAAATGTGTACAAGACTACCTAGTCCTCTAGTGACATATCAGAACTAGAATCCAAATTTCCTTCAGCCTGCCACACTTGCCACCACACCCTGTTACTTCCTCAATATACGAGATAAAAACGTTTTTTATCATCTGCTTCCCCGAAGGTCAGAATTTTGTCATTGCTATAAGTGAAGAAATAAATGCAATTAAGTTAAACAATTTTCCCGTGATAATAGGACTTATCAGAGTAGCCCTGGAAATGAGAAATACTCCTCTAATTTTAGCTCGAGGCTGTGCCGATGAGATCATTTTCTCTGTCAAAATGCCAAACTGGAATAAATGGATGAGTGGTACATCGTGGAAACACAATTGCTATGGCAGAGTTTCCAGTTCACATGTTAATTCAACTGGTGATCTCTGGTTCCTTTTCTAGCATGATGTCATAATATGTTATGGTATTAAAATTTCCTCCTGAAAGAATAGAAGGAAGTGAGTAGAACGGGGTGTTACTGCCTAACTCCAAAGCCTGTGATCTTAATTAACCATGATGTTTACTGCCTCCCCAGATCTGTATCTGTCCAAAAAGCAAAGTTTGGACAGTAAGATGAAAGTTTAGGTGAATTCTAAATGTAGGTAATTTATGGTATGTGTAAAAGTAATAGAACCAAGCACTTGGCTATTAGAGCTTTCTTTAAATAATCGTCCCTGCAGATCTATTGGTGGAAATGCAATAATTTGAAAGATACACATTAAACCACCAAAAATAACAGCGGATGTGCTTTATTAATCAGGCCATTACTGTTTGATTTTCTTTTTTAAAAAAAGATTTTATTTATTTATTTGACAGAGAGAGAGGGTAGGCAGAGAGGCAGGCAGAGAGAGAGGAGGAAGCAAGCTTCCTGCTGAGCAGAGAGCCCAATGCGGGGCTCGATCCCAGGACCCTAGGATCATGACCTGAGCCGAAAGCAGAGGCTTTAACCCCCTGAGCCACCCAGGAGCCCCTACTGTTTGATTTTCTACAAAATCTATAAATGAATTTGACTTTTATTTTCTACAAGATCTTTAACCTTATATGCTTTCCACATTGAGAATTCATTCATTCATTCATCAAGTAGTTTTTGAGTGTCTACTGTGTATCAGGCACTGTTTTAGGTACGGGGATAGAGTTATAAATAGAACTAAGTTCCTGATCTCATTGAGCAGAGGGCATTATAAAACAGTAACATCCTTTATTTGCTGCTGTTAGAGATAGGCATAACTCTACTTAATAAAGTTGCTATATTAGTGTTTTTAGAAAAGAAAAAACCAATGGTCAAATCAGTTTAGGAAATAATGCAATGATAGCCTCTCCTTAATGCTTGAAATTGCACACACTTATTAAAGGCCCAAGGGTATTAGACAATAAAAATTTCTTCTTAACACTATTTTCCTGACTTGACCATTTAAACTTTTCTTCCTTTCTCTTTCTCTCTTTATTTCTGTCTTTTTTTCATTTTTGGGATAGTCCCTATTAACCTCTTGTGGAATTAATATTCCAAATAAGACAATTTTAGAAAATGCCAGACTGTAAGCACTCTTTGTGTTGTTTCGTTTTTATATATGTTCTACATTTCTGTGTCAGTTGCAGTTCTTCTATTTTATATGGTTACATTTTGGAAGACACAAATGGACCTGCACTAGCTTAAATATATAATAATAATTAACTCTGTTATAAGGGTTATCTATTGCACGTACTTCTTTCTTACCATTTTCAGGTTGATTTGTCTCCTTAAGCCACTGTAACTTTTTAATACTTTTAAAGTTTTTTTTTCTTTATTTATTTGACAGAGAGATAGACAGCACAAGTAGGCAGAGCAACAGGCAGAGAGAGAGGGAGAAGCAGGCTCTCCACTGAGCAGGGAGCCCAATGTGGGGCCCAATTCCAGGACCCCAGGGTCACGACCCAAGCCAAAGGCAGACACCTAACCAGCTGAGCCACCCAGGTGCCCCACTTTTTAATACTTTTAAATTACAAAATAAATAGAAACACATAGAAACAGGAAACTAAACAAATGTAGAGCTTAGTGAGTAACTGGTGAATACCCTTGTAGCCACAACGCATGTCAAGAAACAGAACTTTCCCAATCATCTCAGAAGCCCCGCAAAGCCCCAGGCAATTTACAGCCACCCCTCTTCCTCCAAAATAACCTCGATCCTGACTCCTAGCAATCACTCTCTTGCGTTTCCTTACACTACAGGTTAGTCTTGCCAGTTGAGGAGAAAACACCTTGTTATTTTTTTACATTTCCTTTAATCTCCTGGTTCTCCTCTACTCTTTCTTTTCCTTACACTTTATCTGTGGTAGAATTCCGTCCAACACAGAGAATTTCTTGCCATCTGGGTTTTGCTGAGTGTACCCTCATGATATGGCTCAAGATGATCCAGTGTCTTTCGTGTTTCTTAGGAATTGGCAGGTGGAGCCAATCATCAGGTTTAGATTCGATTCCTTTGTGTTCTTTTTTCAGAAGTCTGGTTTTCACTCCTTTTCTTTCTTTTTCATGCTAGCAGCCATGGATCCTCAATATTTAGATTTATTAATTGAAGCTTGCAAAAAGATGATATTCTGTTTCTACCATTTTGCTTTCATGTATTACTTTGAGATGCATCCCTTCATCTTCTTTTTGGTTATCCAATGAAACAGTTTACTACGGAAAAGGCAGGAAAGATGTTTGAGTTTTTCCCTTTTATTTCCCCAGGGTTTAAAAAGATGTATTTAGGGGATGCCTGGGTGGCTCAGTTGGTTAAGACACTGCCTTCAGCTCAGGTCATGATCCTGGAGTTCCGGGACCGAGTCCCACATCAGGCTCCCGGCTCTGCCGGGAGTCTGCTTCTCCTTCTGACCTTTTCCCCTCTCATGCTCTTTCTCTCTCTAATAAATAAATAAAATCTTTAAAAAAAAGATGTATTTATTTGAGAGAGAGAGAGAGAGAGCACGTGCACAGGGCAGAGGGGCAGAGAGGCAGAGGGAGAGAGAGAATCTCAAGCAGACTCCGCACTGAGCATCGAGCCTGAGGCAGGGCTCAATCTCACAACCCCGAGATCATGAGTTGAACCGAAACCCAGATTCTGACCCTCAACCGACGGTGCCACCCAGGCACCCCTCCCCAGTTTTTGATGCAACAAATTGATTCCCTGTCATCTTTCACAGATTTAGATTTTTAAACTATTACAATGAACTTAAGGACTTAAACATATTTGGGGAATTTCAATCCATTGCAATTCTTATCTTTCTTTTTAAAATATTTTATTTATTTATTTGACAGAAAAAGACAGCACAAACAGGGGGACTGGCAGGCAGAAGGGGAGGGAGAAGCAGATTCCCCGCTGAGCAGGGAGCCAGATGCGGCACTCCATCCCAGGACCCTGGGATCACCAATTCTTATCTTTCTTGAAGCTCTAGCTGTCCCGTCTTTGGCTGTTGGTACTCTTCAAATTACCTCCTTGGATGTGACCCTAATAGTTTTTTAATTGCTTTCTTGATAGCTGATATGTCAAGATATTCCATTTTCCCTCCAGACCTCAGTTCCTGGAATCAACCATTTCTCCAAGGACCCCAATCTCTTTTGATGGCAAATATTTCAAGATCACAATGTACTTGGTGTTTCTAAGCCTCTTTAGTGGAAGTGGATATATATATATTACCTGATGAGTTACATACTAATGTTTCTGTTTTAAATTCAGAGCTACAAGGTTTTTACTTAACCTCTTTTGTGTTATATCTTTATCTCCTGTCTTTTATACCAACAACCCTGTTTCTCAAGGTAACAGGGAATGGTAGAGTTAGAATATTCCCTATTTTTCATTTACTTCTTTCCATATGACACAAACAACAGTCCAGAATTATAGCACTAACACTACTACTGTGGTTAATATTACTAATATCACCACCAATTACTAAAAAAATTAAAATTTGTATATGCCATCTTCATTTCTCCCCATTTTAAAAATGGTTGTGGCGTATTTGTATGATCTACATTGTGAGATCATCTAGCCATTGTACACTGTAATCTCCTCCCTTTCTGTTGTCTTACTTCTGCAAACAGCTATATATTTAACAATCACCTCTGTCCTTATATTGATATCTCTGTAGTCATTTTGGTTGGCTGAAACTCACTCTCTATTCAATTTCTTGGGAAGAGCACATAGAAACAATATTTTTTGAGATTTACCAAAAATAATTTGTAACTTTTATACCTGCAGGTCAGTTTTGTAGGATATAAAATGTTTGGCTGATAATTTATTTTTCTGAATCTCATAAAAACAGCCCTTACCTTTCTTCTGGTGTAATGGCTGCTGTTGAAAAGTTTGATGACAACCTAGTTATTTCTCCTTCTTAAGTCACATGCTCTTTTTGCCTCAATACCAAAAATTTTATTTTCCTAAAGTCCAGTAATTTTAGGGGCACCTGGGTGGCTCAGTGGGTTAAGCCTCTGCCTTCAGCTCAGGGTCCTGGGATTGGGCCCTGAATTGGGCTCTCTGCTCAGCAGGGAGCCTGCTTCCCCCCTCTCTGCGTGCTGCTCTGCCTACTTGTAATCTCTCTCTCTGTCAAATAAAAAAAAAATAAAATCTTAAAAAAAATAAAAAATAAAGTCCAGTAAATTTAGTAGAATATATCTTGGTCTTGGTTGTTCTGATCAATATTCTAAGGTACATAAAGTGCTATTTCAATATTAATTTCAAGTCTTTTTTTTTAAGTTTTTTTTTATTTATTTGACAGAGATCACAAGCAGGCAGAGAGGCAGAGAGAGAGGAGGAAGCAGGCTGTCCGCAGAGCAGAGAGCCCGATGCGGGGCTCGATCCCACGACCCTGGGATCATGACCTGAGCAGAAGGCAGCAGCTTTAACCCACTGAGCCACCCAGGTGCCCCTCAAGTCTTTTTTTCTTAAGATTTTATTTATTTATTTGACAGAGATCACAAGCAGGCAGAGAGGCAGGCAAAGAGAGAGAGAGAGGAAGGGAAGCAGGCTCCCCACCGAGCAGAGAGCCTGACTCGGGGCTCAATCCCATGACCCTGGGATCATGACCCAAGCTGAAGGCAGCGGCTTTAACCCACTGAGCCACCCAGGTGCCCCTCAAGTCTTTTTTTTATTCCAGAAAACTTGTTGTGAATTACAGTATTTGCTTTGTTCTTTCTGTTGGTTTTCTTCTTTGGACCCCTTTTGTCTGCATGTTGATCTTCTCTGACAATCTTTCATATTGTCCATTTTTGAATCCTTTTTTAGTCTCTTTTTTAATTTGAAAAACATTAATTTTGTTTTAGTTTTAAAATTGTCCTTTTCATCTTTTATTTCTTATAAGGCATTATTTGTCAGTGTGTGTGTGAGTGTGTGTTTTGCTTTTATTTCTTCTAGTTTAGCATTTATTTCTAAAATGATTTTTTATTTCTCAAATTCTCCTTTAAGAATTACTACCCAATTTATAAAATTTTCTAATTGTGGATTTATGTTGTTTTCTCATGTCTTGTATTATATATTAAAATTCTTTTTTAAATACTACAATTTGTACTACAGTTTTTATCTGTT
Organism: Taxidea taxus jeffersonii; assembly: GCA_003697995.1. Classification (NCBI taxonomy): domain Eukaryota; kingdom Metazoa; phylum Chordata; class Mammalia; order Carnivora; family Mustelidae; genus Taxidea; species Taxidea taxus. The sequence goes on along the minus strand of ML108177.1, from coordinate 87,487 downwards.
TCTTGACTATGTCTTTCTGGTGTGCTTTTGTTTCTTTGTAAGGATGTTATTCTGCTCCTTATTTTACTTATCTTTTGGGGGGGGTGGGCAGTAACTGTGAGATTTGACCTTGATGCTTCTCTATTGCTTGCTTTTAAGTAAAATTAGTTTTTCTGAACTTTCTGCAGAAGGCTTGGTTCAGATAGCTTTTTAAAACTTGACAGTGATGCTACTTCATGTTTTTGTGTAATATTTTAAAAATAGGACTGCTTGCTTTCGGAGACTTTCTTTTTTTTAATCTTTAACCTCTTTTGGGTTTTTTTTTTTGAAAGAGTTTATTTGTTTACTTGAAATAAAGCAAAAGCGAGAGAGTGAAAGAGCGAGAGCACAGAGGGAGAGGGAGAAGCAGACTCTCTGCTGAACAGAGAACTCAGCTTGGGGCTCGATCTCAGGACCCTGAGATATGACCTGAGCAGAAGACAGCCACTTAACTGACTGAGCCACCAAGGTGCCCCTTTTTCTGAGATTTTCTGACCATTTCCCTCAATCACTCCCCCTCACCCCCCAATCACTTTTGATATGGATCTTCTCTTTACTTCTATGTTGTCCCTGTCCTGATCAGTTTTTATTACATGGCCAGTGGTTTCTTCTCAGAGCTATGTCCTAGAAGGGCATTTTGGCTGGTCAGTATTGAGAATTCATAGGGACGAGACTATTCCTACCCCTTTGGGTCTTACCAGGGCCCCCATGCCCTTATCTGTTATAGGAATGGGCAAAACCATCCCAGGTATAGTTGTTATTCTCAGATTGACCTAATGTACTTTCTAGTAAATATCTGTTTCTCTTTGGGATTCTTCTGTTCTTAGGTCCATCAAACATCCCATTGATTCCCTCTCTTCTGCCTTTCACAAACTATAGTATCATGGCCTTGTGCTTGTTACTGATTTTCCTCTACCTGCTTATATTTTGTGATTTGTGGAGACACCTTACTATCTTGTTTTATTGTGAATGTTGTCCACAAGTTTTTAACTTTACTTTCTAATTTTTTTGTTTATATGTAGGGATTTGAGAAGATCCAAATCTTATGTTGTCACTTTTTAGATGCTGACTATAATCTTCAATGAACTGAGAAGTGATTATTTTTATATTATATATTATGTTTTTTTAAATACAATTTTATTTATTTATTTATTTGACAGAGTGAAAGCACAAACAGGGGAAGCAGCTGACAGAGGGAGAAGGAGAAGCAGGCTCCTTGAGAGCAGGGAGCCCAATGTAGGGCTCAATCCCAGGACCCTGGGATCATGACCTGAACTTAAGGCAGACACTTAGCTGACTGAGCCACCCAGGTGCCCCAAAAATACTCTTTTAAAAATTATTCCAACCTTACAGAAAATTGCAAAACAATATAAAGGATTTTAGTTTACTTTTTACCCAGATTCTCTAATCAGTTATTAACATTTTACCGTATTTGACTTATCATTCTTTCTGTCTCTTTCTTTCTCTCAATTATTTTGTATAGTATATAGTAAAATCATTAAAATCAAGAAATTGATAAAATTATTAAAATCAAAAAATTAAAATTGTTACAATACTACCATCCAATCCATTGGCTGCATTCACATTTATCTAATAATATACTATGTAATCACTCTTTCCTTTTTAATGCAGGATCCAATTAAGGATCATGTGTTGTGTTTAGTTGTTACTCTCTTTAGTCTCTTTGGAGCAGTTCCTCGGTTTTTCCCTGTCTCTAATGACATTGACTTTTTGGGAAGACAATAGGCTAGTTACTTTGCAGAATGTTCTCAATCTGAGTTTACTTTATACATATTCTGACTAGATTCAGGTTATTCATTGTCGGGAGGGATACCATAGACATGATGCTATGTTCTTCTCAGTGTATCATCAGGAAGCAAATTAACAAATGTTAATTTGTCCCATTTCTGTCAGTGTTGACTTCTATCACTTTGGTAAGGTATACAATTAATTGTGAAATTAGTAAGTATTACATACTTATTAATCAATGAGTTATTAATATGTATTTTTGAGAGCTACTTTGATGTTTTGTTGAAGCTTTGTTTCTCAATACATTTTCACTCAGTTTTAGTGTCCATTGTTGGTTCTTCTTTGAGTCAGCTACTACTGTAATGGCTGACAAATGGTGGTATTCTAAGTCCAGCATTCATTCCTCAGTCATTAGTTGGCATTGTACCATGAGGTAAAGCTTTCTATTTTTCTCTTTATTTATTTATTCACTTATATTTATATCAAGATGGGTTCATGGATTCCTATTTTATTCAATGGGTCATAATTTGTTGTTATAATTTTTCACTTTATGTTTAAATTGCCCCAGAGTTAGCCAATGGGAGCCCTTTAATCTGGCTCTTGTCCTTCTAACATGTCCTCATTGTTCCTTGAGTACTTCCTTACTTTCATACTCAACAAGATATTCCAGGAACATATTGTACTTTCCTTGTCCCGGTTCTAAATTCAACTATATCTCCAAGGAATTCTAGATCCTTTTAGTGGAGAATGATATTCAGAAGTTACCATCTGGGTGTAGGTGTGCTCATTGCTACTAGGGGATCACTTCCTTTGGATCTAGTTTTCTCCCTTTCCACATTGATAATCGGCAGTGAGAAGTCTGGCTGCCATGATCTTTTTTTTTTTTTTTTAAGATTTTATTTATTTATTTAACAGAGCCCAGCAGAGTGGCTCCCATGATCTTAATGTAGTTACTTCATCTTCCTATATGTAACCAATCCCCTGACCTACTGGCTGCCTTGCAGATCAAGACCCCCACCCTCCTACCCCTCCCCATTGAGGCTACTGTGTGGTGGAAATAAGGACTTTCTCAGTGTGCCAGCTCCATTGCTCTTCCCATTGTAACTTATAAATTGCATCATCCAAGCAGATGAGACACTTTAAAGCTCATTTTTACTCTTTACCAAAAAAAAAGGAGTATATATGAAATTTGAGACTCTGTATATATAATTTATTATAATTCTGAAAATTTTATTTTACTGTAGAAATTAATGCCATAAATATTATAACTGGAATTTTTTAAAGAGATTTTATTTATTTATTTGACAGAGATCACAAGTAGGCAGAGAGGCAGGCAGAGAGAGAGGGGAAAGCAGGCTCCCCGCCGAGCAGAGAGCCCGATGCGGGGCTCGATCCCAGGACCCTGGGACCATGACCTGAGCTGAAGGCAGAGGCTTAACCCACTGAGCCACCCAGGCGCCCCTATAACTGGAATTTTTATGTGAGATTTCTGTCTTTGTTTAGGAGTTTGTTATGGCACAGTGGGAATATTTGCTCAGCTACTTTCTGGGTGCACATCTAATGATTTGATAAATAAGACCTACCTAGCAGGGAAAGATAATAGTGAGAGTTTTTTTTTAAATTCAATTAACCACAAAACTCAGTTTGTGTTTAAGAAGTGTTCTTAAAAAACTAATGAAAGTCTCACATATCATTTTTAACTCAATAAATGTGTCTTACAAAATTAACCATGTTATTGTAAGCTTCATTATAATTAATAACAGTTTCATCAGAATGAGCATTATTGCTCACAAAGCACTTAACAGCGGTTATTTCAGGTCATCTTTTTCCAGCTTGGTGAAGTAGTTGATTTTATCTCAATTTACAGATACCATCACAGTCTTCTAGAGGTTATGCAACATGTCAAAGATTGTGCAACTATTAGGTGGCCAAAATGGGTGTAAACACTGTTTTTTTAATGCATAATTTATTGTTTCCTTTTCACTATTTCAATCCTCTGAATTGGGATTTTCCCCCTTCTCACCCCTGTCCTGTTTGCCAGATTACACGTGGCTAATTACTTGTCCAAATAATTTATTCATTAGTCATGTAGCTTGAGATCATTCAGTCAACTCTAACAGATCTTATTTCTTCAGAGTAGCAGAGAGTACTTGTCCTCAATATTTATTTTCCCTTCATTCCACAGTAATGAAATGGTCAGCCCGGAAAATGGTCACCCAGAATAAAGTTAATTCTTGTTGCAGATGTGTTCCTATGCCCCTTCTTTGTCACTTCCTCCATCTTGCTCCCTGGAGCAGAGATCCTCCCTTGGATAATGAAAATTAGGGCCTTCACCCTAGAAATGTCCCCAGGGTGATGGGCTAGAAGGAGACTCCTGGATCCCAGGGACTTTCTTTGCTCACTTTCTTCACTTCCTGAAATGCCTTGTCCTTCTTAACATAGTTTAATCTCATTTCTCCCTTAAAGCTAAGCTCAGTTTCTACTTCCTTAAAGAAGTATTTTATAAGGTGGTGAATGGAGGTCTCCTTTCCACCTTCTTTCTTTTCCTTCCTTCCTTCCTCTTCCTTCTCCTTCCTTCCTTCCTTCCTTCTTTCCTTCCTTCCTCTTTCTTCCTTCCCCTTCCTTCTTCCCTCCCTCTTTCTCCCTCCCTCCCTCCCTCCCTCTCTCTCTTTCTTTCTTTCTTTCTCTCTTTCTTTTTTCTTTCCCACGGTCAGATACATGTCTGGCCAGCTAAACAGAGGACACCTTGCCTTTAGCAAACCTTTCAGCAAGTACAGGAAACACCTGCAAGAGGTTTGACCTTATACTCGCACGATCTAATTACTGTACAGAGACCACAACCTGAGGGCAGGCCACTAAGAAGGCCTCTTTTTTCTCTTCCCATCTCGAGCCTCCAGGGTTAAACACCAACCCCATCTGGCAAGAAACCTGATTATGTCAAAAGACTGGCAATTGGGATGCCTGGGTGGCTCAGTCAGTTAAGCGTCTGCTTTCAGCTCAGGTCATGATCCCAAAGATCTGGGATCGAGTCCCACATCAGGCTCCCTGCTCAGCAGGGAGTCTGCATATTGCTCTGCCTGTTGCTCTTTCTCTCTTTCTCTCTCTCTCTCTCTGACAAATAAATAAATAAAATCTTTAAAAAAAAGAAAACGAGAACAGGGGAGTCACTCCATATCTCCAATTCTAGAAGCAAGCATTCCATATATTCTTTCAGAATGTGTGAACTTGACCTGTCTCCAAGTGGTAAGACTGCTTGGAGACAACTATAGTACCATCTCCTTTCTAGATTATGAGTATGATGTATCAGACTCCTGGCTGGAGATAAAAAGTACACTCAATGGGTTTAACTGAGGAGTTTAAAAAGGGACTATTCCTAGTGGAAAGCCATAGGATAAGGTGGTAAAGGGCATGCAGTTCTTGGAGGTCATTGTTCTAAGGCACAGAAAACAGGATGGAGAATAATAGACAATAGATCTGTGGTGGGGGGACAAACCCAGAATACCTAGCACAATGGAGTTGTAACTGTTCTCTCTTCCGAATCCCATAGCATTTACTGCTTATACTCTCATTTCAATTCCAACAAACATTTCCTTGGTGCTTTGGGATGATATACAAATTAACCAAACATGGGGTCTCTTTAGGAGCTCAAATCTGGTGGACAAGCACTGGACACAGAATTTTCTATACTTTTGGTGGGTGCTATATGTTTTCACACTGCAGGTACAGAGATGTGTTCAGGTCCTTTCTTATGATGTGAGTTTTGTATCAGGTTCTGTATAAAACTAGAAGGTTGGTCCAGATACTGTGGCAAATTCTAGTCGTGACCCAATGGGTTTTGCAAGAAATGTCTCTAAATCAGGTGGTCGTGGCTCTTCGTTCCCTGCTCTTGTTCCTTTCCATTCTTGTAGCCCTACTTTCTCTGCTAACTGTTGACCTTTCTGTATGTTTCACTTTCAGACTGTATTGTCCGAGAGGATTAAATTGGGGCACTTTGTCCCTCTCTGTCCCTATTAGGGTTCATGTATAAGCCACTTCCGAGGGTACCTATTTTTAATATGCTTAGTAATAGATGATAAGTTATGTCCTGAAAAGTCAGGTCACGTGACACAAATATGGCAACTGTAATGAGTATCCATCATTCATGGCTGTTTCAAAATTTTCTGAGCATTCTCTCCCCATAATCGTAGTTCTTCACAGTGGAAATCCTGCCTTCCCCATTTAGAACGGTTTCCCTTCCTCAGCTTTCCTTCTTTTTTTTTTTTTTTCAAGATTTTATTTATTTATTTGAGAGAGAGAGTGAGAGAGCATGAGAGGGGAGCAGGTCAGAAGGAGAAGCAGACTCCCTGTGGAGCTGGGAGCCGGATGCGGGACTCGATTACGGGACTGTGGGATCACGACCTGAGCCGGAGGCAGTCGCCCAACCAACTGAGCCACCCAGGTGCCCCCTCAGCTTTCCTTCTTGTTGGGGTGCAGACATGTGATGCAGATTCTGCTCATCAGATTTAAGACTGTTTCAGGGGGCGCCTGGGTGGCTCAGTGGGTTAAAACCTCTGCCTTCGGCTCAGGTCATGATCCCAGGGTCCTGGGATCGAGCCCCACATGGGGCTCTCTGCTCAGCAAGGAGCCTGCTTCCTCCTCTCTCTCTGCCTACTTGTGATCTCTGTCTGTCAAATAAATAAATAAAATCTTAAAAAAAAAAAAAAAGACTTTCAGAATGGAGGCAAAGAGGGAGAATTTAGAGTATGTGTTCTGCAGGTCTGGATCCTGGCAAAGATGGTGTGGTTGGAGCTGGTGAGTGAACCAAAGAAATCAAAGAAGCAAGCTTCTATATCTGCTTTCACTCTAGGTCCCAGTTCCAAATGGCCTTTAGTCTCCCCGAGGACGGAAACTTCATAGGAAGACAAGAGAAGGCCATCAAGGCCGTTGTGGACATCTAATAGCCCAGGCAAATTGTTTAAAATGCAAAAGCTCTCTTGTGCCTCTGCCATTGCCAAGGGACAACATGACTGGGCTTTTCTGCTGTCCCGGGAGGAAGATGAGAGATGGATAGGGAGAGCCCAGTGCACAGCTAGGTCCAATCTTTATCAGCTGATTCCCAGCTGACACTGTGATACTTTGAGCTTGTCTAGTCCAGCTCAGTCTACATCAGCTGACCCCAAAGCACATGAGCAAATCTAGGCAAGATCAGTAGCACTGCCCAGATCAGCTGACCCCTAGGTAACCTTGAGACATGTGAGCAAAGCCAGCTGAGGTCAGCAGACCTACTCATTGCCTCCTTCTTAAAAATCAGCCAATTCCCAACTGGCCCACAGTTTAATTGTCAACAAGATTCAGCTGGACAAGGTCTGGATTTCCCCACCCACCCCCTATGCTCAAGGACCAGGCTCTACATTGAAGAGATGTTCACATGGCCCATTACTCCTGCCATAGGGAGGAAAGCTCCATCCAGCACCCAACATCCCCTAAGATTCTCATTCTGAATAACAGCACCCTGAAGGGCTTCTGTGTTATCCAACATTTCACCACTATGTGCAGGAGTAGTTTGAATATCATGCTTTCCTTGCTCCTTGCTCACAGGTGGACTGCACAGTCTTGACATTTGAAGACCTTAAAAATACCACTTGCTTCTTCCTTAGTTTTTATTTATTTATTTATTTATTTATTTATTTATTTATTTATTTATAAAGATGTTATTTATTTATTTGACAGACAGAGATCACAAGTAGGCAGAGAGGCAGGCAGAGAGAGAGGGGGAAGCAGGCTCCCCGCCGAGCAGAGAGCCTGAATCGGGGCTTGATATCAGGACCCTGAGATCATGACCCGAGCCAAAGGCAGAGGCTTTAACCCACTGAGCCACCCAGGTGCCCCCTTCCTTAGTTTTTAAAGGTAAAATTAGCAAAGTAAGTTGAAACCCACTGTGCGAACGTTCAGTAACCCCTATAGCATCCCTTCTCTCCCCCACCCACCCCTACCCACCCCCACCGCCACACGCATGCAAAGGCCAATCAGATATAAACCATGAGGGGAGCTGAGAATAGGGAGTTTTTTGTGACCTTTTGTGACCAAGGCCTCTAGGGTCTCAGAATAAAATATTTATTCAAGAAATTGACCAGTGGGGGCCCCTGGGTGGCTCAGATGGTTAAGCCTCTGTCTTTGGCTCAGGTCATGATCTCCAGGGTCCTGGGATCGAGCCCGGCATCAGGCTCCCTGCTCAGTGAGGAGTCTGCTTCTCCCTCCCGCTCTGGCTCTGCCTCTCCACCTGCTTGTGCTCTCTCCCTCTCAAATAAATAAATAAAATCTTTAAGAAAAAAAAAGAAATTGACCAGTGTCTTACGGTCTTCCTTCCCCAACCTCCACGGAGGTCTGTGCCTGTTGCTAACAACTATTTGGTTCTGGGCTGGATGCTCACCAGTGTTCCCTGTAGTCCCAGCAGTGGCCTGGCATCTTTTTTTCTTTAATTAAGATTTTATTTATTTATTTGAGAGTTAGACATAGTGACAGAGATAGCAAGAGAGAGAGCACAAGCAGGAAGAGAGAGGAGGAAGCAGGCTCCCCGCCAAGCAGGAAGCCTGATTCAGGGCTCCATCCCAGGACCCTGGGATCATGACCTAAGCTGAATGCAGATGCTTAACTGACTGAGCCACTCAGGTGTCCCAGAGTCTCAGCATCCTGAAGGGGTCAAAGTAATAGCCATGATACTCCATGTCACATTGGTCCTAGAGACACTGTGCCAGGTGGTGGCAGCACAGACAGGAGACAGCAGATCAGACCCAGATCTTCATGGATAGTTGTGGGAAATGATGTATTTATAGTCATAGTCATATTTTTAATTATTAAAATCTTACTTTAGGAGTGCCTGGGTGGCTCAGTGGTTAAAGCCTCTGCCTTCGGCTCAGGTCATCATCTCAGGGGCCTGGGATCAAGCCCTCCATCAGGCTCTCTTCTCAGCGGGGAGCCTGCTTCCCCGCCACCCGCTTCCTGCCTCTCTGCTTACTTGTGATCTCTGTCTGTCAAATGAATAAATAAAATCTTTAAAAAAATAAAATCTTACTTTAGACAGAGAAAAAGAATTGGCCACTGGAGTTTGTTTTGCCCTTCTGTAGAAAGATAAACCAAGTTTTGCCCTTCTGTCAAAAGATAAACCAAGTTTTTGACAAGCTTAGCCTGGTTCAGTAAGAATAGAAAAGGCTACATGCTGTATGATTTCAGCCACAGGACATTCTGGAAAAGGCAAAACTGTGGATACAATGAAGAGATCAGTGGTTGTGGTTGCTAGGGGTTGGGGGAAGGGATGGTTAGGTGGAGCACAGAGGATTTTTAGAGCTACAAAACTGTTCTGTATATACTACAATGGTGGATACATGTTATTATACTTTGTCAAAGCCCATAGAATGTATAACATCAAGAGTGAACCCTGAGGGGCGCCTGGGTGGCTCAGTGGGTTAAAGCCTCTGCCTTCGGCTCAGGTCATGGTCTCGGGGTCCTGAGATCGAGCCCTGCATCGGGCTCTCTGGTCGGTGGGGAGCCTGCTTCCTCCTCTCTCTCTCTCTGCCTGTCTGACTACTTGTGACCTCTGCCTGTCAAATAAATAAATATTAAAAAAAAAAAAGTGAACCCTGAGTGAACTATGGCTCTGGGTGATATGTCCATGGAGGTTTATCACTTGTAATAAATGTATCATGTTGGTGTTCCATGTTAATAATGAGGCTGTTGTATATGTGTGAGAGCACAGGGTATGTGGGAGCTTTCTGTACCTTCTGTTTGGTTTTGCTGTGAACCTAAAACTAATCTAGAAAATAAAGTTTATTAATTAAAAAAATCTCAAAACTACAGAAAAGTTGCAAGTACAATGCAGATAACTAACATTTGATCTTGAACTATTTAGGAGTAAGTTCTTAACCTGTTGCCTCACACCCCCAAATACTTAGGGGGTATATGTAGGACATTCTACTACATAATCCTGATATCACCTTCAAAATAAAAAAATTAACATTGATAATACTACCTAATCCTGAGACTCCATGAAATTTTATCATTTGTCCCAGTAATATCCTTTACAATTCAGGAAAAGAAAAAAAAAAGAATTTAGAGGGCTTGAGTCAACTTTAATGGATGTCACATTTGAGGAAAAATAATCAGAAATATAAAAACTGGAGACCACTAATAAAGAGCTGAAAATTTCCATCTCTTTTCTTGGGCTAAAATAAAGATTCTGTGAAAAGAACTAAAAGAAGAAAAAACTGTTAAAAGAAGTCAAACTGATGATTGACATAAGAAAGATTCATTCTTTAGAAGATGCATCAAAACACATAAGATTGCAAGTAGCTACAACCAAAATAGCCTTCAAAATACAGGACAAGAGTGAAAATCAACTTCAGAAACACTAAAAGATGCTTTGAATGAGAGATCTGATATTCAGGAAGCTTAAAACTCTACTCACAAAAAAACCCTGAAGAATAGAAGGAAGAGTAGCCAAATGAATCCAACGGAAAGAAAAAGTCAGAAAATGCTCAAGTGCACATGGGACAGGTGCTAAATCGTAAAGAATGTTGGAGCAAGCCTCTGGTGAGCATGTGCTGAAGATGGGATATGGGGCTGCCCTTCTTAGAGAAGACAGCAGAGATGGTGGGAACTTGAACCTGGATATAGTGACTGCATTAGAAAATGACTACCTCCTAGAATATGAATGAAAGGAATTTTGAAGAAATGAATTGAAACAGCTGAGTCAAATATTTATTTAAAATCTTTCAAGGAAAAAAAACCCCAAATGTCTTCTAAATTAAAGAGCATAATTAATGCATTGAAGGATCATATTAGAAGTCTCCAAATGAGTGTCATTGCACTTGGGGGAGGGGACTGAAAGGGAGAGGTCAAAGCTCTGGCAGAAATTTCTTTCTGAGTTGCATCATGAAAACGGAATAAATTTTCACCAAATAACCAATGTGGAGAGAATTTACCCTGTGAAGATAGAGGAGAATCTTTTTAAACAGAGATGTGAAGATCACCCATGAGTATGAAGAGTGGAACACCTATAAAATAGAAACAAAAATTCTTCCAGAAAAATTCAAGAGAATTTCTGATTTATCAGAGCTAATTTACTTCCCCATGAAAGAAAGGCTCATACTAATGGTTGTTGGGAGCTCAGCTGGCAGAGATGAAACCTTGATAATTTAAGAAGAGAAATACATGCATTGAGAAATTTGGGGGAAAATCCTTATGTTCCTTACATTCCAAATGAGATGTTTGGAGAGGCCTGAGGTCACTAGGAAATCCTTTTGATGACCAGATTCCTTAGGAAGAAGAATGATTTGTGATGTTGTGGAGATCCAGGGTCCCAAGTCCTATATGGACCAGATGCCACTCTCATAGAGTTGGGATTCCAGAAAAAGGATCCCTCCATTAGGCCAATTCCATCAACACAGATCCCCTAAAGGAGAAAGACAGAGCTTGTCCTGGTACTCCTCACACTGATAGAAGCTCAAGATCTTTTTTGTTGTTGTTCAATATCCCACCTGAACAGGGAGACTCTGACCCAGGTAATTTCTCTCTTATTTTCCTGTCAGGGGTGGGATGTTGCAGAGGGGACAGAGGGAAATTCCTGAGAAGTAGGTTCCCCCCCTTTTCCCCTTATTCTAGAAAGTGAGGCTGAAGGTCTTCAGGAATCCCTTCTACCCTCCTCCCAGGGACTTCTGACCCCAGCACATCCTCTGTTGGCAACAAGGCTAGACTCAGTCTCTTGTCCATGTATCCTAAAAACAATGTGAGTCACCTTTTGAAGTGAACCTGCTTTTTCCCTTAACCCTACTTCTGAAGACCCAAGACTACAACAGGTTACTTTTTTTCACTCTACTACAATAAATTAGATTTTTTTTCTTTTACGTGATTATACAGTGACTCAAATGGAAACTTGATAGGATTATAAATTCTTGGGATAATGTCTTGCAACTATAGATTTTTAAAATGTGATCTTGAAAATTAGTTGCATAGTTAGTAGTCTGGTATTTTTGTTTTTATTAATAAGTTCAGTAAAATAAATCAGAAACACATGATGTTTTATCTTCTAAAATAAACTTCTTTCGAGACACATGGATGACTCAGTTGGTTGGGCATCAAACTCTTGGTTTCAGCTCAGGTCATGATCTCGGGGTTGTGAGATCCCATCTGCCTAGGGCTCCCTGCTCAGTTTGAATCTGCTTGAGGGTCTTTCGCTCTCCCTCTCCCTTCTCCTCTGCTCCTTCCCTGCTTACGCACATGCTTTCGCTCTCTCTCCCTCTCTCTCCAATACATAAATAAATAAAACCTTTAAAGAAAATAAAATAAACTTTTCCCCTCTTTTGGTTTTATTGTTTACCTGATTAAACAATAGCTTGAACTGAAACTTAATAGGAGTATAATTCTTAGATAGCTTTTCTAAACGTATACTACATAAGGTGCAAACCTTGTTGGGGCACCTCTGTAGCTCAGTTGGTTAAGCCACTGACTCTTGATTTCAACTAAGGTCATGACCTCAGTGTTGTGAGATCGAGCGCCACATCTGGCTTGTGCTAGGCAGGGAGCCTGCTTAAGATTCTCTCTTTCCCCTTTCCTCTGCCTCTACTCCTCTAAAAAGTGGTGTGAATCTTGTTAGTAAACTATTTCCATCTTCTTTGATTTCTAGATAATGTATCATATTTTGTGTTGCTATTTAAGTGATTTTGAATTTTCTCTCATTTATCTTCTCTGCTATATGTTCAGGGATTATACAATTGCTTAGATATAAACTCATTAGGATTATAATTCAAAGAATAGTGTTTTTTAAATGTAGCTTATTTAAAAATGACTTTTACAAGTGAATTTTTTCTTTTTCTTCTATTTCTAGATGATGTTAGGATAATATTTCATCTGTTTCTGTTTGAAAAGTCTCTTGTAACAGGTACTCTTCTGACAGTAGTCACAACCAGAGACATTTGAAACTCAAAGTTTATTTCTATATACCAAACACTGAAGTTACTCTCATTATAAGACTGATATGTCTAAGTAAATTTTTATTTAAAAATGAGCTAATTTCAAGTATCATTAGTAAAGTAGAAAAAGATAGTAATTCTATTTATGAGACTGATATTTTAAAATAAATTTTGGTTTTTAAAAACAGAGTGGAACAAGCAAAAACTGATGAATGATAAATAATTGATGTTAGTTTTTCCTTATACTCTCTGAGGAGTTGAATCTGTGGTGTGTAAAAAGACCAGGGATATAATATATTGCTTTCTCACCCCTTTACTATAATTTCATCAAGAGCCCCTAAAGGTGGTGCTGGAATGGGCACCAGAAGCTCCTGAGAGCTGACTGCACACACCACTTCCCATTAGCTCCACATCAGCTAAACTTGGCCTTGGTGGGAGTATTTGCGCCACAACAAAGGCACACACACTACCTAGTCAGAGCTCTGGGAGTAATCCAACCTCATCCCCAAGAGTCAGTTTACTGTTTACTGACATATCCCTGGCCCTAGGGCAGTAATTCTTAACCTTCTCTGTGCTTCAAGATCACAAATGCCTGGAGTCCTCTACCCAGAGACTACAACTCAGTGGGTCTGGGCTACTACCTAGACATTCAACTTTTCAAAAGCTTTCTAAATAATTTTAACGTGTAGCCAAGCCTCAGAACCACTCCCTGTAAATACTTCCAATCAGACTTTTATCTGTTTATTGTGGAAGAGACCTTTAGATGTTACCTAAATAATTATTTAAGGAAAAATAAATCGACCTCATTAAGTTCTGAGTTCTTATCCTCTGGGGCTTCTCTCCCCCTAGGCAGTAAACAACAGTAAGTGAAAAAGATTATAGACTGTCTGGCACAGAGCTACAGGCGTTTCATAGCTGGAAATCCCTCCTGAGTATATTTGGGTGTTACTAGCTCTTCTTACCATGGGGTACCGAATAATGATCACAGAATGGTCTCTTTAGTTTGGATGCTGCTTTTGACATAGGGTTCTGGCACTAACTCATTTGAAATAAGAGGTGACTTCTTTTTTTCATAAGATTTTTATACCTAGGCAAAATAAAAGGTTTGAATTATTATTTAGCTTTTTGTTTAGAGCTTTGCTGAGTAAACAGAGAGCAACAATATATTTGAAATTTATATGAAGCATAGGGGTCAAGAATTGGGTACTTGATGTGGTGAACAAAGACAATGGCTTTGCTACAGCTCCATTAAAGACACATAATGGAGGGTGCCTGGGTGGCTTAGTGGGTTAAGCTGCTGCCTTCGGCTCAGGTCATGATCTCAGGGTCCTGGGATCGAGTCCTGCATCGGGCTCTCTGCTCAGTGGGGAGCCTGCTTCCTCCTCTCTCTCTGCTGCCTCTCTGTCTGCCTGTGATCTCTCTCTGTCAAATAAATAAATAAAATCTTAAAAAAAAAAGACACATAATGGAACCATGTGGGTTTCTCTCTATGTTTGCTTTGGCTCCTAGCATTCTCCACTGTGCTGGGTCGTTGAGTGGTACCGCTCTGTAATGGGTGAGCCATATATTTCTGTGCTTTCTTTGTGTACAGATCTGGAGGGTATGGAACCAACCACAAATTCATTAATGCAATTTAATACTTTTCAAGAAGATTCACACCATTTATCTCAGTGTGCCAAATTGCAGTCCAGTCCAGGATAAGGTCCAATGTGTTAACTTGGGCCATCAAGCTCTCTAGAGAGAACCTGTTAGTCATTTCACCTTTGAGAAGGCTCTGAGAAAAACGTGAGCCTTTGGAAAGACCAGCAAGATCCACTCCAATAGCATCAGGGCCACAAAGACTAGTTCTAAACTACTTAGAAAAGAATCACAGAGCTGTGACCATTGAAGAGTGTCATGTGCTTTAAATTAGTTCCACTTATTAATATTGGCAAGTTTGGTCATTCAAATATCATTGTACTTGATGAAAAGGTAATTTTCCCTCTGAATCTTTTGACATAGTAAACAACTGTTCTCAGAGATAATCTATTCTCTGATTCACTAAGTCTTTAGCATGGGTCCTTAAAGAGTTCACAAAGAGAGAAGGTAAGGTATGTATATAAATCACATTAAAATGTCTAAAGTGTGAGATGGCTGGCTGGTTCAGTAGGTGGAACTTTTTTTTTTTTTAGAATTTATTTATCTGAGAGAGAGATAGCAAGAGCAGGGGTAGGGGTTTCGAGAGAGGGAGAAGAATCTTTAAGCAGACTCCCCACTGAGCACAGAGCCAGCCAATGTGGGGCTCATTCTCATGACCTGAGATCACAACCTAGGTTGAAACCAAGAGTTTCAACTGAGTCACCCAGGCACCCAAAGGAATGTGTGACTTTTGATCTTGAGGCTGTGAGTCTGAGCCCCATGTTGGGTGTAGAGATTACTGAAAAATAAAAATCTTAAAAAAAAATAGGGATGCCTGGGTGACTCAGTCAGTTAAGCATCTAACTTTGGCTCAGGTCATGATCTCAGGGCCCTGGAATAGAGCCCCTCTTCGGGCTCTGTGTTCAGTGGGGAGTCTGCTTCTCTCTCTCCTGCTGGCCTTCCCCCTGCTCAAGCTCTCTATCTCTCAAATGAATAAAATCTTTAAAAATAAAATGTCAATTTAATAGCAAAAGTGCAGCAAAGTACCATGAGATCATACGTGATGGGGGTGAGTAATTCTGCTTACTTTTAGGGAAGAATATTGAGATATTCTGATGATATTATGGTAGGTGGATAACATGTTTGTGTGAACTATGGTGTTCACCTCTTCTCTGGGCAGCTTGATAGCTCCCCATGTATAAGAACAAGGGTGGAAGCATAAAAAATGAAAATGACCAATTTCATTCATCTTATGGTTTGTGGAGCTTTTGTTTTTTTTTAAAGATTTTATTTATTTACTTGACAGAGATCACAAGTAGGCAGAGAGGCAGGCAGAAAGAGAGAGGGGAAGCAGGCTCCCCGCTGAGCAGGGAGCCCCATGTAGAGCTCAATCCTAGGACCCTGGGATCATGACCTGAGCCAAAAGCAGCTACTTAACTGACTGAACTACCCATTGTATTTTAATAATACATGCATGTATTACTTTTCAGATCTTGCCGGAGGTGTCTTGCTGGAGGCATGCACACACACAAAAATTACACATAGCTCAGCAGTCTCAGAAAGGGGCAAGAGGGGAGGTGTGGTGAGAAATCAGTGGGATTCCGTTAGAGCAACAGTAAGCTGTAGAGTGGTGGGAAAGCATGCGGTGGGCATTTAAAAGAAGTCCAACCACTGCACACGTTTCCAAGGTAAATCCAGTTTGAGTACACTACTTAATTGATAAAACAAATTATTTTTGCAAGGAAATGCTGGTAACTGAGCTCCGTACTTTTTGAAAAGCATCTTTGGTATTTCAAGAGCAAGACTGGGCATGAAAAGCATAGCCATACTTGGTAGAAAATGTCAGCAAATCCTAAAACTGCAGAAAGTTTCTTAAGAAACTCAATTCTTTTTTTTTTTTTTAAGATTTTATTTATTTATTTGACAGACAGAGATCACAATTAGGCAGAGAGGCAGGCAGAAAGAGAGGAGGAAGCAGGCTCCCTGCTGAGCGCAGAGAACCCAATGCAGGGCTCGATCCCAGGAACCTGGGATCATGACCTGAGCCGAAGGCAGAGGCTCTAACCCACTGAGCCACGCAGGCGCCCCAAGAATCTCAATTCTGAGCAAAATCGGTCCCCTGGACCAGGTTAGCAAAGCTGATATAACTAGATTATTTTAGCCAGGCCATCTCTCCTCTGCTATAGCAGGTGTTGTGAACTAGGTTTATAGAACTTAGGAAGAATAAGGACAGACTGGCTAGTCTTAGGAAGACAGGCTCCCTCAGATTAAATTTCAGTGGCTGGAAAATGTCATTTTCTTAAAGATTTCAAGGTGTCACATGAGTTCTCTTCCTTTATTTAAAGAATACAAAGATATTCATTGACAAAGATTTTGTTCCCATTGATTTTTATTTACTTCTGATATCATTAGTTTATTCTGAGAGCATGGTAAAATAAAATTATTTTATAACAGGCTCTTGTAAAGCTTGTTCCCAAAGAAGTAGGTTAATGCCTTCATGTGCCCATTTTATTTCCTATACAGGCTCCCAAAATTTATATGTATGTGTGTATATATATACATATACATATGTATATATATAGTGAATGAAGATGTTTTCAGTTACTTTCCTATAAAATAAATGACTTAGATGGTTACAACATTGATTATCTCACATAACAAGGGGAATCAAGGACTGGTTAAGTCAGAGGCGCAATGATGACATCAAGGATGTGGGTTACTTACACCTTTCTGCTTGGCCATTCTCTTATGCTCTCCTCAGCTAACAACTCTCATGGTCCCCAGATAGAAATTGTAGTTCCAGACACTGCACACAGACATAATGACATTTAGCCGCACAGGAGGGACTCTTTTTTTTTGTATGTTTCTCTCTCCCATTTTTGGTAAATATGGTTCTACTTAGGAAAATAATTCATTGCAACAAAAAATGGGTATCTTCCTTTAATGGTAAGAAAAACCTTTTCCAGAAGTATATCAGTCGATTTCTCATTGCATTTTATTATCTAGATTTGCATCACACACCCATGCCTGAACCAATCCCTGAGGAGATTGGGACCACACTGATTACCTTAGAGTAAGGTCTCTGAATCTTGGCACTATTGGCGTTTTGGGACAAATAATTCTTTGTTGTGGGGTACCAGCTGAACTGTATATTATAGGATATTGAGGAGCATCTCTGGTCTTTTCCTACTAGATGCCAATAACATTTCTCCCAAGATGTGACAATCAGCAATGTCTCCAGATGTTGCTGAATGTACCCTGAGAAAAAAAGTCAATCAATCACTCTATTGAGAACTACTGGCTTAGGTCAACCATAATTCACTCCATTATTCCATTCACTCTGGGCTCTCTTCCCTTGAAGCCCAGAGAAGGCCTGAGATCAGGATTCAGTTAACAAAGAAGAAAAAGGGAATTGTCATTTGAGAGGTGGGCAGGGACACCCTACCCCACCCTTTTTCTTTCTTGCCATATTTCAACAAACAGATCAAGGACTTATTGAAAATATGAAAGATAGAAGGATGAGTTATCTGTTATTACCCAGAGAATGCTAGTTCCTGTCTAACTATTAATAAGGATATTAATACAATATCTTTAATTGTATTAAGGATAATACAAATATCCTTAATAACCAATTGGTAATCTAGAAAATATAATCAAGGATAGTGTGTGTTGAAGCATCCAAATCATCACTGGTAGGTTGGTTGGGTTCTATAGGTCTCTGACGTTCCTACTTTTGGTCCTGTTCTTGAAGCACCACCTTCGATTCTCCCTTAACTCAGGTCCTGTTTATGATGTGTAAGACTTTCTACTTTTGTAATTCTTGTCATCCACTGGTGTTAAACACTTGCATCCTGAGTTAAATTGTTTGGGGAGAAAAAGCATGAATATTTTTATTAATTCAACAGCCATCTATTGAGTACCTTTCATCAGGCATAGGTACTATGAAGGAAAGTGCCAAGGCTGAAATACTACATTGGAGAGTTAGAAAGCTGAGGAAGCGACATCTCAGCCAAGGAAAGGGGGAGAATGGAGAGAGATTGAGGAAGGGGACATGTCTGATTATATAATGGGGTGTAGTAAGGAGTTCTGATTTTATGCTAAGATCAGCCAGAAGAACTGATGGACTTGGGGATGGTGTGTGTGTGTGTGTGTGTGTGTGTGTGTGATAAATTGCTTTCCTTTTGCCTGTTGTGTTTTTGTACTTGGAATGTAGCATAATTCTTGGCTAGGTTTAATTTCTTCTGTGCTATAATAATTTGTGGGATATGCAAACCTTTATTCTCTTTTTGTGTTTTTTTCCCCCTTTCTGTTTCTTAGGGCAGCATTGTTATTTGGCTTTCAATCTCTCAAGCACAGTTTAGACCTCCTCGTTCTCTCAGAAGCCCCACCCTCTAGCTTTAGACCTGATGTTTCCCACATGAGTGGCTTCAGGCTATAGGTCTATGGCCTTATCTGGATGATTGCTTTTGGTCTTACTCCACTGGCTGTGGAGAGAACATCTCCTGGGGAAAATCTCACTAGGAAAACTCTTCTAGGAGCAGTGAGATCCTCTATTTTTTTCTGCCTCACTTTCAAAAACATCTTTTAGCTCTCATAACTGCTGGAATTAAACCATTCTTAATATAGATCACTGCTGTCCTTGCAGAAAAGTAGTTCTAGGATTTAAAAGAGATCATTGGGGACGCCTGGGTGGCTCATTTGGTTAAGCGGCTGCCTTCAGCTCAGGTCATGATCCCAGCGTCCTGGGATCGAGTCCCACATCGGGCTCCTTGCTTGGCAGGTAGCCTGCTTCTCCCTCTGCCTCTACCTGCCTCTCTGTCTGCCTGTGCTCTCTAACTAATAAATAAATAAAATCTTTTTTTTAATAAAATTTTTTTTAAGATTTTATTTATTTATTTGTCAGATAGAGAGCGCAGGAGCGAGCACAGGCAGACAGAGTGGCAGGCAGAGGCAGAGGGAGAAGCAGGCTCCCTGCTGAGCAAGGAGCCCGATGTGGGGCTCGATCCCAGGACGCTGGGATCATGACCTGAGCTGAAGGCAGCCCCTTAACCAACTGAGCCACCCAGGCGTCCCAAAAAATAAAATCTTAAAAGAGATCATTGAACCATTACTTACTGAGTAACTTCTGTCAGACACTGGGCTTAGCATTAGGATATAGTAATGAATAAAGTCCAGTCTCCATTCTTTTGAAGCTGCCCGTCTGCAAGGGGTTATAATAATAATTATTAAAAAAAAACTAGGGTAAATTATGTTACACAATTTTGTGAAAGGATGGCTAGGGACGTCCTGGTTTGAAGAGACTCTACCCACTTCCTCATGTCACCCCAAAGGAAAATAAAATCTAAGTAAAAACTAGACTTGATAGAGAAATGGTTCCCCACCTTACCTCCTTCTTCCCCCCAAGACCCTCTTGAATATAAATTCCAGTGTTTCCAGTGCTCTGTGGAGACTTCAAGCCAATACCTAAGATTGTGTCAGGACTAAGCAGTTGCAGAGAGGGAAGAACCTTCTAGGCTGAGGGACGAGGAGGCCCAAAGGCCTCAAGATGGAACAGAGATTGCCTGATTTGATAGGGCTAACAAAATGCTTTCATTGTCTCTTGCTGAACTGCATGACTTGGATTCTGTGGACTACATGGAATTTAAATAGAGGAATATCTAGAATATACTCTTGTTTATGTATAGATTTCTAGTAAAAAGTCAAATGTTAAGAAGGGACTTGGAATCCCTTATGGCCGGGTATCAAATCTACCCATGTGTTAATTATGAAGATCAGAATATGAAGAGTTTGGTGGGGGAATTGCCTCTTATATGCTTCAGGAAGTGGGATACACATAGAAATTGCTGTAGACCACTGGGTTGGTGTTATAGAAACCGTCATCTGAAATGTCAAGGGTACTGAAAACAAGGAGAGCTTCTAAGGGCAATAGCACAGGGGAAGGAGAGCTTGGGACCTTGACTGGGTTTTGCCAGGGCATTTCACTGGAGGACGCTGTCAGTCACCACCCTGCATTTCTTTTACTTCCTTTCATAAGCATGCAGGGCACCATAAAGTAAACTATTCTAAAGGACTTTTTCGAAGAAATTAAAATTGTTTAAAAAATTATCTGTGGGGACGCCTGGGTGGCTCAGTTGGTTAAGCGGCTGCCTTCGGCTCAGGTCATGATCCCAGCGTCCTGGGATCGAGTCCCACATCGGGCTCCTTGCTTGGCAGGGAGCCTGCTTCTCCCTCTGCCTCTGTCTGCCTGTGCTCTCTCTCTCTCTATCTAACAAATAAATAAATAAAATCTTTAAAAAAATTATCTGTGTATCTATCAATACGTCTTCCCCTCACCCCCCACCCCGTAAAGAGAGTCTCTTGGTTTTTAGCTTTTATCAGATTTTCTTGGGGCCACAGATTAAAAAAAAAAAAAAAAAAGGATAAGTAATATGGTTTTCTGATTTCAACATTCAACTTTATGTATATCTCTCACAATCTACAACTCAGTTGTGAGATACATTCATCCGTTGGCAGTTTGCTGCCTTCGTTCTTCTGTTTCTCCTTAGTTGTTCTTCAATTTATCATGAACGAAGTCATCTCTCATGACTGAGGAGCCTCTGCCCAGCTTCCCGGTGCCACCGCCATGCTTCATGCATGCGCATGGGCTCAGGGCTTTAAACAAGCTCCAGTGACTTCTTTTCCTTAGGCCTGTTTAAGTGCATGCTTTAACTTGGTGAACTTAAAAGCACTTTCACTTTCTTTTTCTTTTTTTTGAGAGAGAGTGAGGGAGAGAGAATGAGAGTAGGGGGAAGGGGCAGGGGGAGAGGGAGAGGTGGAGAGAGAGAATCTTAAGCAAGTTGCATGCCTAGCATGGGAACTGACACTGGGCTTGATCTCACAACCCTGAGGCCATGACCTGAGCTGAAATCAAGGGTCAGATGCCTAACCACTGAGCCACCCAGGCAACCTTCTTTTTTCTAACTTAAACTTCATAATAATGCAGTTAAGTAGGTAGGGAAAGGCATTCTAACACCTAGTGACCTAGTTCTATAGTGAAGATGGACCTAGAAGCAAAGTCTAACAGAGTTTGTCTCTGGCTTTCTTTTTTACTTTTTCTTTTTACTGCAGTGGAGACTATAGATTTGGTTAAGGATGAAGAGTTTGGGGGTATGGAGGGAGATGAGATGGTGTTTTCTTTTAGAGGTAAGAGTGAGCTTATTAATGAATGTGTGGAAGGTTCTTAGTTTTATTTTGGTTTTGTTTTTTCTTTTTTTTTCTGAGCAGAGAGGAGTAATGAAACCAAATCTATACAAACAGCCCCATTTGATTTAATATGTTTGCTGGCTTGAGATAATTGTTTTAATCATTGCTGGAATAATCAAAGTTGTATACAGCATATATTTAGGACTTATTTGCCACTCTGCCATCTCAGGCCACCTTCATCGTGTTCCTCCTTCAGCTTCTTATCACTCACTGTGGCCTCACTGTGCCACACTGGTGCCTTTTTTGGAGAGCGCCCTTCGGAGAGCCTGTCACAGGGTCTGTGGCCCAATGCACTGCACTGGCTCTGGTAGCTGTGTTTTTTGGGGATCATTCCCATTGTGTAAATGGAGAAATAGAATCAAGGGAGCAACTAGACTAAAATGGTTTCACTGCCCTCTGACCTAATCTTATTTCCCCCAAACTAGTGTTATTCGAAGTGTGGTCCAGTGGCCAGCTTTAGGATGAGTCTGTGATAAGAACAGAAATTAAGAATGGGTGCCTGCATGGCTCAGTCGGTTAAATGTCTGACTCTTGATCTCAGCTCAGGTCTTATCTCAGAGTTGTGAGTTCCAGCGCCATGTTGGGCTCCACACTAGGTATGGACACTACTGAGAAAACAACAACAACAAAACTTTTGAAGAACAGAAATGGAGAATAAGAGTTTTAGAAATTTTACTGGCAATTTGACAGAGTAATTTTATATGTGCTGAGTTTAATAATAAAGAATTTGGGCTTTTATTTTGTCTTTTTAAAATTTTTTAGTAGTTTTATTATATTTTACAAAACATCAGTTCACAACGTATTAAGAAAAAAAGCAAACTGGTCATTAACCACAGACAGTTTGAGAAATTAGACCACAGAGTCTCTAATAGGACTTTTGAAAATGAAGGTGCGCTCTCCGCATGCAAACCATTGTCATTTTAGTTTGGTGATCTGTCATGCTTTGTCGTTTTATTGTCTTTAACTCATCTGAAATTCCCCCAAACAGTACAGTGACATGGAGAAAATGCGGGGAGTCTTTGCTAAATTTGGCTCTATGCCACCTACAATCCTGGGCAAATGGTTTAAGTTTTCCAACCCTGGCCTCCTCATCTGTAATATGAAACCTCAGAGAGGTGTTTTTCTGATTAAACGAAAGAATGTATGTAATACACAGAATAGTGTGGATCAAACATTGTCAATGCAATAAATGTTGGGTATTAATTAGCTGTAGTAAACACTATTATAAAGTGGAGATCATACTTATCTACCATCATGATGAAAGTACAGATTAACATATTATAATTACTCATTGAACATGAAACCATATCAAGTACAAGATCTTTTGGTGGAACTAGCATATAATCTTTGTCCTCTAGCAGTTTAGAATCTAGCAGAGGATATTAAATACACACATGGGAGATGTGTGTGGAGTAAAGTCAAGGCCATCAGAAGAAAAATAGAGGGAAATCAATTTTTTTGATTCCTCTAAGGAAGCAAAACGTTTTAAACAGGACAGAATTTGCAATGAACCTGAAAGGATGGATTGACATTTTAGTACTCTGAGTCAAATATAACACAGAGAAGTTTCAAATGATCATGATATATTAAGCTAATACTGATGGGATATTAAATCAGACATGAAGTTTGATGTCAATATGTACAGTATGATTCCTTCCCCAATTTTTATTAAAATTATTTGTACAGGATGCCTGGGTGGCTCAGTGAGTTGGGCCTCTGCCTTCGGCTTGAGTGGTGATCTCAGGGTCCTGGAATCGAGTCCTGCATCAGGCTCTCTGCTGGGTGGGGAGCCTGCTTCCCCCTCTCTCTCTGCCTGTCTCTCTGCCTACTTGTGTTCTGTCAAATAAATAAATAAAAATCTTTAAAAAAATTATTGGTACAGATAAAGGCCTAGATGGAGAAATTAAATGATTATTTCTTGGAGGTGAGATTATGGGAAATATTTGTTTTCCTTATTCTCTTAATTTTTTAAAAATTTTCTTGATATTTAAGATTTTATACATATGTATTTTATCAGAGTAGTTTTTTAAAAATTTTTTTAAAAGATTTTATTTATTTATTAGAGAGAGAGAGAGAGAGAGCAAGCACAGGCAGACAGAGAGGCAGGCAGAGGCAGAGGGAGAAGCAGGCTCCCTGCCGAGCAAGGAGCCAGATGTGGGACTCTATCCCAGGACGCTGGGATCATGACCTGAGCCGAAGGCAGCCGCTTAACCAACTAACTGAGCCACCCAGGTGTCCCTGGAGTAATTTTATAATTGGAAAAAACTACTTTTTAATTTTTTATTTAATTTTATATTTTACAAAGCTACTTTTTAAAGGGCTGGCTCAAATCAAAGCCACTAATTTAAGTAAAACTTGGTACAACCTTTAAAAAATCATTTTGGCAGTTTGTATTAGTAACTATAAATGTATGGATACACTTTTACATAATGATTCCATTTCTGATATTAATCTTAAAAAGTCTACATTCATGAATGTCTTGTGATTTCTTTGTAATGGCAAAGAGAGGGGAGTAAGTTATGTCCAAGAATATAGAATTCAGTAAATTTTTCATGTCCAATTAATTTTATTCAGCTGTTAAAATGCTTATGAAGCTTACATGAAATATGAAAACACTTATACATGTCAAAAAAGAGGACCTCCAAATTGTGTGCACTTTATGATAACATTGTAAAATAAATATGCACAGGACAAAAAGTCTAAGAGAAAATACACCAGATACTGAGAGTGGCCATGTTTATGTGAAAGGAATTTTTCTTTATTGTCCTCATGTTCTACAACGCAGTTAAAATTATTTTTACAATGAAAGCAATGATCATTTTAAAACCTGGGTATAAAAAGTTTCCTCACTGGCACTCTGGTTTGAAAGTACTAAATTAATTGAGTATTAATTACCTATTCTATATATTCCTTTATAATTTCGTGAGCTTCTACAGACCACATTTCGAGATTGTCAATCTCAAAAGTTTATCTATGTGCTGTAGTCCTGCCGTGATTTGCATAGAAACGAATGACAGAAGGGAGTCTCTCCTTTTACAGATGAGAACTCTGAAATCCAGCCTTCCAAGCTGGTAGCAGAACCAAAATTGGAACCCGAGTCTATGAGGATATCTAATAGCATTTAATACCATTTGTAGCTCCAGATCCACCCATGAGTGCTAATAAACTGGTCCTGGCTGCAGACTGAACATTGGCCATTGCTACCTTTCTGGCTCGCCTGGGGGTTTGATTCCTTTCGCTACAGCACGTCCCCCAGCTTTCGCTCTTCTCCACCACTTGGGGGCCCGCAGTACTTCACCGTTAAGTTCCTCACTCTTTCCGTTACCAGCGTCCGAAGTACCGCAGGATGCCCGGCAGGAGTCGCTGCAACCCACCCTCGGTACGGAGGCCCCTCCCCTGGCCAACCGTCGATTGGGCCGGCGCGTGACGTCACGCCGTTTTAGCCAAACAAATGGGTTTCGGGGCGAGCGTTGGGCTCCGCCGCGCCGCGCTGGGCGCTCCGTCCGCCTCAGCGGTGGGGAGCGAGCCAGGCCTGCAGCCGCCGCCGCCGCATCGGGGTGTGCAGCCCCGGGCCAGGCCCCGGCCGGGGCAGGAGCGCAGGTGGGTTGGGGCCGCGGTGGGGCGTGGCGTGAGGGCAGCGCGGTCGGAGTCCAGCGGCGGCGGCCACGGTGGCCGCTCCCCGCCCCCTCCCGCCCGCCTGCCTGCCTGCGCTCCCGGGGCGCGGGGCGGGTGGGGGCGGGGGTGCCGCCCACGGGTCCCGGGCTCTCGGCGCGCTCGGCGCGTCTGGGGCAGGGGCCGGGCGGCCCGCGCCTCCTCCCGGGCCGGCCTCAGCCAGCGCTCTAGCTGGGCGCTGAGCGCCCCCACGGGCTATGGAAGGTCGAGCGGGCCGGCAGGCGACAACCGGGTCCCTGGTCCGGGCTGAAGTCCCGGAGATCACGGATAGGCCGTGAGGAGGCGCTGGACCTGCTCTCTCAACCTCCGTGACCTGTGGCGGGTGAGAAAGTCGGGCTCTGGGTGGGGGTCGCGTCGCCCGGTCGCGCCCGCCTGGGCTAGCCACCCTATCCGTTCCGCCCCGGCGCAGGTGAGCTGACGCCTGCCCTTTACCTTCCTCCGGGATTGGGCGGGACGGGGGCTCGGAAGCTTCTCTGGCCTCGGAGCAGGCGCAAGTCGACTGCGGGTCGGCCCCAGTCAGCGATGAGGTCATAGTGCTCTGGGTCCTCGTGTCTGTGACGTCAGAGGTTTCCAAGAGATGGGCTGTGATGTCACAGCAGGCCCCGGCTTGGACCTTGGCGCGCGGAAGGGCGGGGAAGACCGGGAGGGGAGAAAAAGGAAGTTCAGTCTTCTCTCGACGCCTGGAATCGCAGCGGATTTGAATCGGAAGTGGTTCGATATGAGCATTTCATAGTTGTAATAGTTGTCAAGTTCTTCAACATCATTTCAAGCAAGCATTGTTGGTACAATTCAATATAAGACACATTTGATGTAGAAAAATATAAGTCCGGAGGTTGGGGGGGCGGTTTGAGTGTTTAACTGCCTTTTGAAAGCTGAACTTATAGTTTGATGGTTTGTGATTGGAATTGCTTTAGAAATGGAACCAGTTGGAATGCTGATAATTCAGTTTGCCTCACTCTTTTTTGCTACACAGTCTTGGAATTATATCCGGTATCAGCTTGTTTGCATTTTTGTTAGAGAGTGGCTAGGAAAAGGGGGAGCAGATCTTAAATGAACTTTTTCTGTTGTGGAGGA
Source organism: Taxidea taxus jeffersonii (assembly GCA_003697995.1). Classification (NCBI taxonomy): domain Eukaryota; kingdom Metazoa; phylum Chordata; class Mammalia; order Carnivora; family Mustelidae; genus Taxidea; species Taxidea taxus. The sequence goes on along the minus strand of ML108177.1, from coordinate 61,172 downwards.
ACGGGGAGGGAGATTTGATTAATCCAATATTATCTATTTTTTAAAAGATTTTATTTATCTATTTGACAGACAAGTAGGCAGAGAGGCAGGCAGAAGAGAGAGGTGGGAGCAGGCTCCCTGCTGAGCAGAGAGCCGGATGAGAGGGGCTCCATCCCAGGACCCTGGGATCACGACCGGTGGAAGGCAGAGGCTTCACAATCCACTGAGCCACCCAGGCGCCCCCAATTTTATTTTTAAATAGTCATTACCTGGCGATTTAATTTATCTAAGTTGGCTTTGTCTGGTGCTAACATGGATAATTGAGGGTTTCCTGTGGTTATAACTCAACAAGCCGTTTTCTTGCTTTCCTACTGACACTGAGCTATGACAGTAACATATCCCAGGATGGCTTGTCTGGACAAGTAACTAAAATTTTGTGTGTATATTGCTTTCAAATATGAAACTAACAGAATTTCATTAAAGTGCCTTGTCTGTGAATACTGTTTTTTTCCCAAAGCTTTCAAATGAGATCAGGCCAGACCAGAAAAGAAACTAGTCACTTGCCATTACTAACCCTTTTCAGGTATTTCAGCATATCAATATAATTTCTTCCTCTCTATAGGATCATTTAAATAGAATCTAGTTTGAAAGGTAGTTGCCTTAAAATTGAAGCATAATTACAATTTAGGGTCGTTAGCAGGAAGCTTGAGTAGGAGTCCTCAGTCCTTCCTTGTTGACTTTGACTTGAAATGGTAGTTTTTCGTTGCTAATACTTCCTCTTCTCCATTTGCTCTCTGAAAGTGATCGATAAGGAATTGTCTCTCTGGATTTTGCACCAGCGTGCTGGTAGAAGTTATGCTGTGTGCGTTAACACAGGATATGAAAGCAAAAATTTACCCTCATTAATTACTGTTGAATTTGACTGAAAGTTCACCAAAGAAGGCTTTCTTATAAATCTTATTTTGATCCTCATTGTACCTTGGAATTTTGACAGCATTGTGTGTACTACTGAAAGTTGTTATTTTTTTGTTATTTTTTTCTTATAAGAAATTAGGAATTATATGTTAATACGTTGTTCGAAGGCTCTGAAGACATAATTTGAGCATTTGGATTCTCATAACTGATAGTTACAGAGTTAAGGTCAAACTGCTGATAGTGAGGGTGTTAGTCAGCCTACTCTAAGAGGAAAGGATCATGGCAAGATACTATGTAATGAAATTGAAGGAGGTTCAGAAGGACACTTGCATGTGTCTTTTCCAAGTAACCTTTCTGGGGCAGGCTATGCGGCCCTGTGTAAATTAAATGTACTTGTGTATATGGGAAGGGATGAAAGTCAAACTAAATGTGAGTTGAAAGACATATAAATGATGATAATAAAATAACCACTCCCTGGCAGTGCTTTTTCCCCCTCTATTGTGTTTAATAATTATGAATTTTTTTCCCTAATGGAAAATGAGATAATCGGTGGAGAATAATGTCTTTAGTGTATTCTGATGTGACTGAGGAACAATAACAGTTTTTTTTTTTTTTAATAACAGGTTTTTTAAAAGCCAGCTTATGTATACAGTTGTATAACTGTTTAATGAGCCATAATTCTTCTGAAACATTTTTTACAGCTTGTTTCCACCTTTGGCAGGATGTTTTTCTACCCAGGCCTTGAAGTTTTGGGTCTAGGAAGTAGCTTTTACTACTTATAAATGGGAATTTATTTGAAATCGGGTTTATTATTATTTTATTTTATTTTATTTTTTAAGATTTTATTTATTTATCAGATAGAGAGCGCAGGAGCGAGCACAGGCAGATAGAGTGGCAGGCAGAGGCAGAGGGAGAAGCAGGCTCCCTGCTGAGCAAGGAGCCCGATGTGGGACTCGATTCCAGGACGCTGGGATCTCGATTCCAGGACGCTGGGATCATGACCTGAGCCGAAGGCAGCCGCTTAACCAACTGAGCCACCCAGGCATCCCTATTATTATTTTAAAATGTTTCATTATCTTACTCGTTTACTGCATTTGAAAGGACTAAATCATTCATTCATTAGTGTCTATGGCATCTTTCAGACAGGTAAAGCAAATATGAAGAATGAAAGTGCTGTATTTTTTTGAATTTTCCAAATTCTTTGGAAATTCTATTAATTTAAATTTCTGTGCAAAATTTCTTTTTTTCTATGCAAAATTTTTACTTTATTTTCTAAACTTAAATTTATGCTCAGTTTAATTTGGACAGTTTGATTAATCTAGTAAGCCTTAATCTTGTTTTAATATTTGTTGGGGGAGAACATACTGATCTTTAGAGACATCATTTAGTGTTACCTTTCAAAATTTGCAGCTGTTTAAACTAGATACTTGAGGGATGCTACTATGGTATAATGAATGCCTTCCTTGTTAAGTCATGTGTGACAAAGGCAAAATTCAGGAAGTGCATAATCTACAGTCCTTTGGAAGCAACAAGAAGACAGAGCAAATTAACTCCAAATGCATTTAGGTTATCTGGAAATTGAATTCCTGCCATTCTTTGTCTTTGTATAATTGAACCTCTCTTTAGGTGACGTTTATGGTATTTTGAAGCTGATGAACGTATTGTGTTATCTAGGAGAGTACTAATGATTAAATTGTAGGTGTCTCTTAACATTAGCGGAAAGAGTTTATCAACCTATCATTTCCAACTCCATCTTCTAGTTAGCTCTCTCCACAGAGGAAACCCCAGATCTTCTCCTTTTAAATATTCAACTTCAGAATCCTAGCACATACATTTCCCACCCTCAGGACATTGTAGGTACAAATATGAAACTAAGCATTAATATGTGTGATTAAATATTATTATAAGGCATGGGTTTCATTCATCTAACAAACATTTTTTGAGTACCTCTATACCAGGTACTTAGCCAGGGACTGTGACATGCAATTTTGTCCTTGCTGCAAAGGTTCTTGACCTTTGTTTTAATATTCCCTTGCCATGGAGGGTCATGGGTTTGAGGAGCCAGAATTGGACCAAGAGGGTGAACCATTTACGTTATGCTAGGTCTCATCTAATTTTAGTATATGTGCTGCCGAAGCGAGCACGCTAGGTCTCATCTAAAGGTCAAAGGTCTCATCTAAAGGTCAGTTTAAGGAGGTATTTAGGGGGTGGCTGGGTGACTCAGCGTCTGCCTTCAACTGAGATCATGATCCCAGATCATGATCCCATGATCCCAATGAATGAAATTATTCATTTTGGGTTTCATTTAAGCTTATTATTTCATTTAGGTGTCGGTTTCTGAAAAGAGATAAGTAAATGTTATATGCATTTAGGGGAGGTACTGCCAGAGAAAGCTTCCAAGGTATGGGTCTTGAGTGGGGCCTTTATTTTAGGATACAGAGAAGAGTTGGGTTTTGGTTTGTGTCTTATTTAAATAGACTGTATGATTTGGAGTTAGAAGTTACTGTATTAAGGAACAGTAGCACACAAGTGTGGTTGGGGCCCAATTTTGGAGTGAGCATAAACAGTATTTTACACCCAATGATAATTTTTGAAGAAGGAAGTAATGTAAAACAAAAAACAAAAACAACAAAAGACAGATTAGGGAGTCTGTAGCAAGAGCATTTATTTGCTTTAAGTGGTTGTAGTAGATGGGATTTATTGAGAAAGATGTACCCTTGGGCTGAGTGAACAGACTAGGTAGAGCTTCTAGGAATAAACCCCAGAATGGCACTGCAGTCTCCCTGCTAAGGGAGCCACTGCGGGCCAACCCTGCCTTGTCATTGAATCAGAAAGCTGCTGCCATCATACTTGACAGAAGTTTAACTTCCTGAAAAAAAAGGTTGTTTAACTTCCTTGGCCAGAACTATCATTACATCTTATTTTTTGCCTTATGTTTCTTATGCAGGTATGTCTGCTTAGCTGCACTTAGGACAAATATGAAACCTTTGTTTCAAGGGCATCTGGAAAATGCAGTTTTTAGTTGTTCAGTCTCTGTAAAACAGGAAATCTATGTGAGAATGGATTAGGGTAAGTAAGTACTGAGTGACACTCAGTTTGTGAAAAACTAAATTCATTTTCCCCAGATTCCCTCAATGTAACAAGGTCAAGTCTTTTATAATTTTGCTGTTTCAGTGCAAAGACCATGCGTATTTTTCTAGTTTCCTGAGATAGAAACTATTGAAATCAAGTGTACCATTTAGATTTTCATGTTCTGGGTATAACAGAAAACCAACTCAAGTTTGCTAGCTCACAATATTGAAAAGTCCAAAGGTGAAGCTTGATACACTTGTATACTTGTATGTGATCAGGGTCTCATCTTTCTCTTTTTTCCTTTATTTAATGAGCTCTGCTTTTGATGTGTTTGTCCCTTTGTGGTCCCAGAATGTTTGTCAGCAGCTCAAGCTCTAGGTCTCATGCGGTTAGATCCAGAGGGGAGGGATGAGTGCTTCGGAAGCTGTAGGGGCAGGGGTCTTGACCTTTGTTCCTTCCTCCACTCCTTTCGCAGTCTGAAGCCTTTAGGCTTTTAGGACTCCTTTCATAGGTTATTTTATTTTGATTTATTTTTGTTAAAAATCCGAATGGTTAAGAGTAACAGTATTTCATTGGTGGCCCTCAAGGCTGGCCAACCTCATCCCACCTTGTGGAGGGGATGGGGCACCAGTGGCCCCCCACTCATTCTACACCTCTTCATGTCACTTCACCATGCCAGACTGGAGTCAAGTTCAACAGGGTCATCTTTCCATGTTCCCTTAGCTGTGGTTTTACTGGATAGTAGGTAGGGACAGTGGGGCTCTTGTTCCTGTACATCACTAATTATTAGATGGTGAAGCATTTGTCTACCTTAAGAGAGTCATAGTTACTCCCATGATTTACCCAGGCTTCATTGAATTTCTTCATTTTGACATTTAGAACACTGGCCAGAAATCACATCATGTCAACAGCTGCCGAGGGCCTTCATATAAATTAAGTACATAGGTCTAACAAAAAGCAATTATATTAAAATACTGTTATAAAAGTATTTTTTAGAAATTGAAAGCTAGTATGTACTTCTTTGTTAAAATAATAAGTTTTAGTATGAGTCTAATAATTTCCAGGTAGTGATCAACATTGTCACTATTTGTTGGTGTCTGCAACCAATGATAATGTGATAGGAAACTGTGATTTCTGCTGGTGACAGAGTGACTGCTATTACTAATATTGTGGTCTGTTGACAAAAGAAGGACATGATAAATTTCAGTTAAATTCAGTGAAGTTGAAGATAACTTTCACCCCTTCATTTGAGCTTACAGACACCCTGAGTTCTATACCTAAACCTTTTAGGGGGATCTGTGCACTTCAGTTTAAGAAGTGTAGCTAGAAGAGACTTCTCTTCCCAGGAGCCCCAGCAAATGTCTTATACATCTCATTGACTTTGGGTTAAGTTGACATTTCTGAACCAACCACTAAGGCCAAATAAGATTTGGTAACTGGTTTAGCCAGGCTGGACCTACCCCTGGAGCTGAGGTTGGGGTCATTGCTACCTAAACAGTGTGATGACTTAGCTTTTTTGTCCTAAGGGAAATTCAGGGGCAACTGAATGCTGAGTAGCAAATAGTAGTTGTTCATTATGTCATCTTAATTCATCCCCTCTCCTTTGCTCCCATAGTTAACAAGTAATAAAATTTTAGTGAATCTTTTAGTTGGATTTGTCTTTCCCTTGATCAGTCTCTCTGCTAACATCCTAAGCCACCAGTATGGAGCATATGGGATAGTCCACTGGGTTGCAAAAAGAAAAGTACTAGAACTTCTAGTTAATTTTTTCATCCTTTTAGTATTTTTGTGTTTGTTTTATACTGTATGTAAAATATAGAAGTTTGGTAGTACATATATATATATATGTAAAATTTAGAAGTATATACATTTATGTGGGTGCATGTTAAAATTTTTCAAATCATGGGATTGGTCAGAAAAGTTGAGATAACCATAGAGCAGTGCTATTCAGTAGAAATATAATGTGAGCCACATGTAATTTAAAATTTTCTAGATTACCACATTAAAAATGGTAAAAAGAAACAGCTGAAAATAATTTTAATAATGTTATTTAATATAATATATCCCAAACAGCATGAGTTCAACAGGTAGTTAATATAAAAAATTACTGGGATGGTTTACATTCTTTTTTTCATGCAAAGTCTGAAATTTGATGTTCATACTACATGTAAATACCATCTCCGTTAAGACAGGTGATATTTCAGATGCTTAAAAACCAGATGTCTCTAGTGGCTTCTGTACTGGATAGCACAGATTTAGACCAGTGGTCATTCTGGGTTTTGATGTCTATAATAGTCTCTGTAGTTTTCATAAATCCATTATTTACTCTCTTCAGTCTTTTTGTACTCTTGCTGGATTAATTGAACAAAAATCCCACTGGAATTTTACTTTTCTGCATCACATTTAAAAGTAGCTTTTGAGACTTTTCATAAGGTGGTTCACCCCATCTTTTTCACATGTTTCTGGGACTGCCTGCAACAAACCTGGGGTTCAGTTAGGTAGTTTCCTGAGCTGTGCCTTCCCTTCCCATTTCTGCAGATGTCCTCATCCATTATGAGGAGCCTGTTCCCATAAAACCTTCTTGGACTCTCCAGTCCCTCTGCAGTTTTTTTCTGGAACTCAGCTGTGTGTAATGAGTGCTCAGGTGCACCTTAGCCCTTCATCATATACTGTTGTTTCTTGTTATCGTTTCATGAGTATTATTTGTCTTATCTCCCTTACTAAATACTAAGCTTCATATCTTATGTCTTCAAATTGTAGATACATAGTTAAAGGCTTAGCTTTTCCCCCTCACCGCCCCCTCCCAGTTTATTTATTTATATCTACATCCAGTGCAGGGCTCGAACTCACAATCCTGAGATCCAGAGTTGCATGTTCCTCTGACTGAGCCAGCCAGGTGCCCTATTTCCTCTCATCTTTAAGTGGGATTTAAATTTGTAGCTTTAAATTTTTTGAAATTCTGTTTTGTTTTCTACTCTGCTGGTTAACTTGGACACCTTCTAGCAAATTCTGTTGTAGGAGTTTGTGTATTGAAGTATTCATTTGGTTCTTAAAAACTAATTAATTAAATATGGTTATAAAGTAGTCTATTTGAAGCTGTAGGATCACTCTTGGAACTACAGTAAGGAATTATTGATTAGCTGGAGTTTCTGAAGATGAAATTTTGAGTTTAATAAGGAAGTTTTAAAGGACACATTTGCTCTATTGTCCAGGAACCAAGAGTGGCAAACTTGTTTCCTAAGTAGGCCAAGAGATTTTATTTCAAGTTCAGTCATCAGGATTATTCTCTGGAGGTTTGTGGTACTTTCTGCACAGTAGTCAGTTTAGCCCTAGGAGACAGGTTTCTCTAGGTCAGGCAGTCTTCTAGTTGAAGAGCCCTACCATTCATTACAG